>WSYH01000776.1:56841-68460 GCA_036426205.1 Ascaphus truei | reverse complement strand
TATCCTGCTTAACAAACTCCAGAGCTCTGGAATAGGGAAGCATGCTTTAAACTGGTTTCAGTCCTACCTATCAGGTAGATCCCAACATGTGTCCATCTCAGGCTCTAACTCCAACCCCCTGGATATCACCTGTGGTGTCCCGCAAGGCTCTGTTCTGGGGCCCCTACTCTTCTCAGTGTTCATTAATGATCTTCCCACAGCTTGTAAGGAAGCCTCAATACACATGTATGTAGATGACACAATCTTATATGCACACAGCCATAGCCTCTCTGACCTTCAACACATACTTCAGTCTGACTTTTTGAGACTCGAAAACTGGATTTCCCAAAACAAACTGTTTTTAAACACTGACAAGACTGTAACAATGGTATTTGGGACCAAGACTAAATTCTTAAAGTTTCCAGCGACTGAGCTCCATATTAGAACCAACACTAACACCACCCTAACTCCTGTTACCAGTTTTAAATACCTGGGCTTATGGTTTGACTCCCACTTAACATTCGGGATGCATATTGATACCCTGACAACCAAGACCTATGCCAAACTATGTGTACTTTACAAGAACAAATCCTCCCTAAGCCTGCTGGTCAGAAAGCGTATCGCACAGCAGTTGCTAATGCCAATTATTGACTATGGAGACATAGTATATGGCTCGGCTCCTCAAACCCACCTTAGCAAACTTGACACCCTCTACAATTCAATTTGTCGTTTTGTTCTCCAATGCAACTATAACACACATCACTGCGAAATGCTCAAAGAACTAGATTGGTCAACACTCGAGTCTAGGCGCAAAGTTCACCTTTCCTGTCTTGCCTTTAAATTCTTTATGGGCAAGCTACCCAGCTACCTGAACAAGCTCCTCACCCCTACCACATGCAGCACCTATCACCTGAGATCTGACTCCAAAAGACTGTTCATGGTCTCAAGGCTCAACAAAATATCCGGCCGCTCCTCCTTCTCTTACCGTGAACCCCAAAACTGGAACAACCTACCAGAGACTCTCACATCCACCACCAGTTTAAGTTCTTTCAAATCTAAGGCTGTCTCACACTTTAATCTGGTCTGTAACTGTTACATACGCCCATAATATATATTTTCTTTAACTGTGCACGCAATGTCTCTGTATATAATGTATACCTTGTTCATTTATGTAACTGTATTTGTAACCATGTATTATTTGTTTTAACTCTGTGCCCAGGACATACTTGAAAACGAGAGGTAACTCTCAATGTATTACTTCCTGGTAAAATATTTTATAAATAAATAAATAAATACCTGAACCGGGGGTCCCCGGACCTGCTACGTGGTCTCCGTGGGAGCCCTGGTTTCCACGGTGCCGGCATCGTACAAAAATGTATTTGCCCGCTTGACACAAAATGGCCGCCGGGTCAGGGCTCCCTCCATTGGCAGCAATGTCTATTGGGGACCCCGGGAGCCATGTTTGTCGTTGTTTTTAGAAAGCTACAAAAAATATATATTTTACATTTTATACAGAGAACCATTGGGTCCCCAGAGGTTGGGGGACCAAAGATCATCCCCAGGGGGACCCCATGGTTTAAGTAAGGTAAAAAAGGAACTCATTTTAGGGGGGGATTGCTGATTTAAGCCAGACGTTTCCTTAATGTGCAGTACTGCAGGGATATACTGTATTTAATGGCAGGGACAAGTTTAATGGGGTCACATCTGGGGGAGTGAGGTCTTTTCTACCAAAATCTCATACCTAGAAGTATTTAGGAGACTTGGGAGGGGTCTGATTTCCTCTGTGTTTAGCAAGAGTTTGCACAGGCAAAGCCCCTCTCCCCCCCTCCCCTTATCTTTATTGGCTCTGAGAAGAACAGGGTCGAATAAAGGTAAAAAAAAGATATACCTGATTGACGAACACTCTCCCGTTGTAAGAAAGGCAAGTTGTAATTCATTCCCAGAGAGAGAGAGAAAAAAAGAAGAAAAATCTTTTCTTTTAGCATGGTTAGATTTGTTAAAGGAAGCCACGTGGGATGGCCTATTTTTATACAACAAGTCAGCAAAAAGATGCATAATAGAACTTTCTGCTCAGTCCCGCAGTAAGTCTTCAGATACTCATTGCTAATAACTGATTTATTGCAGGCTGTGAGGCCTTTCAAAGGTCCAATATAAATGTCTTTTCATACGCTGGTCCATCCCCGTGGCCTAAAAGAAAACCTATAGTTCCATGTCATTATAATGAAATAATAACTGGATAACGCGGTGGCCTCGCGGTGCGGAACCGGACATTTAATCGCTACAGCGGCTCCACTGCTGGACACTCGGCCGCCGGACACATCGCCAGTAAAGGTTGAGGTTGGGTTAAAGAGAGGGACGAGGATTGAGGCCTCCCCCGTCATGTAGAAGGTAGCACATCATAGAGGCCACGTATGCTGAAATACAGAGGACACGTCTTGATCCACGTACACAGTATGGAAATCTCTCTGGATATGCGGTTGGCCCCATGTATATGAGCCGATTAGTCGTAGCACACGATCCCGTGCTAAGCGATACAGAATGTGACGCCAATCCCAAAGGGACAGCTGAAACAGTGAGGATTTTTCAGTATACTTGTTAAATCCTGAGAATGCCTGTGCATTGTCAGTGTATATATACTGTATACACACCAGTATACAAAGGTGTGTGTATATATTTACATATATACTGTTGCGGCCCCTTTTATCCTCCTACATCCCCGAATTTTTTCGGGGTTGTTTTCCGTATGTCATGCACTTTGCCGCGTTCAGCCGCATTCATGGCTACACAGCGCTAATAGCGCGAAACAATGAAACCGCCCGTGGCGCCGGAACATGCCGCATCTGCCCGCGGTTTTAAAAATCGCGTTGAAACGGCCGCACGAGGCTAAAGGCGGCCGCCACTGTATAACAATACAGATGTAGCAGACATTATTACCCCTCCTTAACTATTGCATTGTTGCGCCACTGTTAACACGCCGCGTTGTGGTAACGCGCACAGTACCGTATACTGATGCTTTGAAAAAACAATATTTAGCGGGGTCCCCCCAAATCATGTTTGTGACTTATTTTGAACTCCGTCCTGACGACCCGGAGTTTGGAGCTGTAGAAACCCTAACCCCGGGATTTCATTTAAATGCCTCGGGGAACAGCGCGAGGCCAGCGCGGAGCCTCTGCAAGTGCCCTCGCCCCCCCAAAAAATCCAGCGCCCCCCCCCCCCACTTTGCGCACAGCTGCCTTAACCACTACACCGCCTCCTTTCCTATTATCTCCCCTGCCCACGTGGGCCGTTCTGTGTCTCTCACATGGACCTGTGTGCCTGGCGTGTTCTCCCTTCTGTGCAGTGTGTATGTTTTCAGCCGTCGCCCTCAGCAGGGAGCTCCCCTGTCTCGCTGTTTATCCCTCACCTGACCCTCCGCCGCCTCGCCCAAAGGCGCCGCCCCGGGTCGGAACTCCCAACAATGCGGTGTGTTGTAGCAACTGACAGCCGGACTCGCTGTGCTCCCCGCCCAAGCTCAGCAAACACAACAGGAATTTCAATGTCTGTCAAATCTGTAACCAAAAAAAAAAAGGGGTCGGCCCAGCATGTGACTAAAAGCAAACGCGTCTGTCTTAACCCCTTCAGTGCCTTGAAAAACGCACTAAAAGCTGCATAAGGTTAATCAGTTTAGATTGAGGCTGCGCTTATAGTGCCGGCGACGGCGACGTTGCGTCAAAACAAATGCATTGCCGACGTCGCGTGCGCTTATAGTAAGCGCGACGCGACGGAGCTACGGCTTGGTCGCGATCGCTGGAAGTCCTCTCTATTGGCTTTTTCCGGCGACAGCAGCCTGACGTCACCGTCACCATCGCTATAAGCGCGGCCTGATACTGTACTTGAGTATTAGGTTGAGCGGTGAGGTAATCTATACAAAAAAAATTGTAAAGTAAATCACTGAATTTACTAATGTTGCTTTTGGTAAAGTTGCGGTTCCTCCAAGGAGCACGCTGAACCAATGGCAGGTTATAGGTTATAGGTGATAGGTTGCCAAATCTGGGTGATTGACAACTTTGGTAACATATATCAGACAGATAAATATATATATTTGGAGTTATTCTGTAAGCACGGGGAGCTGAGACTTGGGAGGGGTTTGATCTTCGGCTGCTCCCTTCTGTCTGACGTCACTGTGCGTTCTACAAGAGTTTGCGCAGGCAGAACACCCGCTCTCTCCCTCCACCAGGTGATTAATGAGCTTATCCCATTTAGAGGCCCCCGATGAAAAGACAATTGTTCTTAATTTCTACAAAATGTGTTTTTTTTTAAAGCAAAAAGTTTGCTTTACGTCCGATTACTTATGTTTGAGGAAGACAATTGTATTGTTAACGTTTTTTTTTTTTTTTTTCATAACCGCTTTGTGCAAACTAACAAGCATTGCACCGTTTATCTGCGGCCAATTTCCACAATCCTATAAAGAATAACTGGGGTTGTAAAGTGGTCCCTTTCCACATCGATGAGGCCTCTTTTTGCTGGTACCAGGATCCCCAAATGATTATGAAACCCCCACCTCTTAGTCTGCAATCATAACCACATGTTGTGGATATTCAATACGACATGGTTAAGTGAAAAAATAATATCCTAGCTGTTGGAAAGCAGATTTTATTAGCAAACTGAACTCTGATATAACTTATTCAGGCTCAACTGGCCCCAATTACACCAGGACTGTTGATGTTTTACAATGGAATAAATCTCCGTAGGCAAACAGCACACTGATGTGGGTATGAGTCGGAGGCACTGGGGCATTGTGAGGCCCATTGCGGCAAAAGCAAACTGTCCCAATCTCCCTTTAAGATATTAACAAACTGCGTCCATAGCTATGGATTTACAGACTGATTGGTATCCTTTCTGTCCTGTTTCTAACAGAGAAAGCAAATAAGCATTCAATATATATACTGTATATACACACACATCCCTTTCTCACTGCCTCAAAGGGGTGGGAAGGTGGCAGCAGGTGTTCACGAAGATGTATAGTGGCCCTTGTGCTGGTGGGTACTACGAAAGCTTTAACAATATAACTTTGGGAAAGGTTACTTGCCAACATGCACATGAGGCCCGCCAGGGCAAGTAAGGCCTCAACCCCCAAACATGGAACACACCGAAAAGCCATGTCCCTCATTCTCTGGAGGCCGGATTGTCCCTGTGACAGCGTTCAGGAACAAAGCACGAAGGCCGAGGGTGGTAAAAATCCCCAAAGGGTAAATAAAAGCTGTCATTCAAACTTAAACCTGGCTACCTACACCTGGCCCCCCTGCTACTTCCCCACTATTGTACCCACCTGTGTGTTGTCTTGACCCTTTATTGTATTTGTGCTCACGTACCCTACAGTATTATCCGCCCCCTCCCCCCTCCATTACTCCTTCTGGTTTTGCCTATTATATTTTTATGATTGTTTATTGCGTGTTATGGCTTTTTGATGTAGGGTATGCGGTTCTGCGTATGGTGGTTTGTGTTACACATTAAATCTCATCTCTTTTGGCATTATCCCGCTCATTTGTTCTATTATCTACAGACAGTGTGTGCTGGGCTATTTGTTGCTTATATTAATTTATGAGACTGCCACATCAACCATTAGATTATATGACGTTACAAGCAAGATAAGGATCAGCCAGGGAGTGCGGCCAGGAGACACCGTGCACCAAAACCTTTCACTGAAACACTTGAAGAATTGATCAAGACATTAGATTAGGGGAAACAACATAGCAGAGTATTAAAGCTCATCAGAAAGTGCAGCCAGCATCTTCATCCAAACAATGTGTCCTCCCAGAAGGTATTTGTTGGAGCAACGTGAGAAGAGAGGTTTGCAACCGAAGTATCTGGAAACTCACTTCCGGGCGGGCCTAGCTTCAGGCGCGCACCGGCGGAAGGGAGAGGCTCTGCGTGGGAGAGAGAGGCAGGCCTGGCAGGAGGCCCAGTGTGGGGGAGAAAGGAAGGGTTAGGGACCCTGGAGATGAGACTGTGCCAGCGATGTGAGCTAGGAGAGGTGTGTGAGAGACACAAGCAGACACAGACAGAACTGGAAGCCCCGGGAGATGAGACTGTGCCAGCGATGTGAGCTAGGAGAGGTGTGTGTGAGAGACAGGCAGACACAGACAGAACTGGAAGCCCTGGGAGATGAGACTGTGCCAGCGATGTGAGCTAGGAGAGGTGTGTGAGAGACACAGACAGACACAGACAGAACTGGAAGCCCCGGGAGATGAGACTGTGCCAGTGATGTGAGCTAGGAGAGGTGTGTGAGAGACACAGGCAGACACAGACAGAACTGGAAACCCTGGGAGATGAGACTGTGCCAGCGATGTGAGCTAGGAGAGGTGTGTGAGACAGGCAGACACAGACAGAACTGAAAGCCCCGGGAGATGAGACTGTGCCAGTGATGTGAGCTAGGAGAGGTGTGTGAGACACAGGCAGAACTGGAAGCCCCGGGAGATGAGACTGTGCCAGTGATGTGAGCTAGGAGAGGTGTGTGAGAGACACAGGCAGAACTGGAAGCCCCGGGAGATGAGACTGTGCCAGCGATATGAGCCAGGAGAGGTGTGTGAGAGAGACAGGCAGAACTGGAAGCCCCGGGAGATGAGACTGTGCCAGCGATATGAGCCAGGAGAGGTGTGTGAGACAGGCAGACACAGACAGAACTGGAAGCCCCGGGAGATGAGACTGTGCCAGCGATGTGAGCTAGGAGAGGTAGAAGATGAAACACACTTCCTGCTGCCTTGCACACAATACTGTGAAGTGAGGAGTGCCCACCTGGAGAAACTCACAGCCCTTATCCAGAACTTTAATAACATAGAAGAGAACCAAAAAAATAGCGATCCTCCTGGGAGAAGATGAAACCCGGCAGAACTAGCTGCACACTATATCAGCACCTGTCACTAACCCCCACATCCCTGTGTGTTACTGTTACCCATGTACCGTGCAATCATTATACCCTACCCACTATAATTCATGTACTGTGTAATCATTATACCGTAACCACCAATAATTCATGTACTGTGTAACCATTATACCCTGCCCCCTATTATTCACGCTTTGGCAATACTGAAATGTTCTTTCGTCATGCCAATAAAGCTTATTTGATTTGATTAGCAGGACAGGGAGTACGGAGAGAGACAGGACAGAGAGGAGAGACAGGACAGAAAGTACTGAGAGAGACAGGTCAGAGAGGAGAGACAGGACAGAAAGTACTGAGAGCACAAGTCTCCGGGTAATGAATTCCAGCACTGGTAAACTAACTCTACTGCCCTTTGACTGTAAATAACCGTTCCGTTTGTTTGGTGGGAAATGCATCCTTTCATCCTCCTAACCTTATAACGGGAATGGCCCCCGATGTCCTTGTACTGCCCTGGTATCTGAATAGTTCTTTTAAAAGCTCCTTGTATTGTCCCTGAATATATTTGTATATAGTTTATCTATCCCCTCTTAGACGCCTCTTTCTAATGTAATATAAATCTAATTTATGCTAGCTCGTCCTCATAAGATGTAAACCTGTATGTATTTGTCATGTAACTCCTATGCCCAGGACATAACTTTGAAAACGAGAGATACTTCAAATGTATTTATCCTGGGGAAAATATTTTTAAAAAAAAATAAATAAAGTAGTTAATTGTCCATCCCCTTATTAATTTGGTGGCTCTTCCTTCTGACCCTCTCTCTAGTCCCGTAATGTCTTTTGTAAGGAGTTGGTTGCCAGAAACTGTACGTCCATATTCAAGTTGTGGTCTTACTATGCTTTGTTAAAGGAGGCCATAATTATTTTACTTCCCTTCCATCCATCTCCCTTTAATGCAGATAAGATCTCTTGTTTGCCTTGCAGCTAATGATGATTTGGGCACTATTGCGTAAACCTGCTGTCTTACAAGCACTCCTAAAAAAATCTCTCCTAACGAATATAATATATATCATATTCCCCTTATATATTCCCAACTAACTTGTCTGTTTTAGGTGCTGGTATGTGTTTGGCAAGCGGAAATAATTATGGTGTGCTGGTGTGTGTGTGGGTTGTTTTGTGGTGTGTGGTGTGGGTTGTGACGGAGGGGGGGGGGGGGGGTGATATTCAGTGACTGGGACCAACTGTCTATTGATACTGCCGGGGGGGGGAGGGAAAAGGTGGTGATGAAGATATGAACAGGTTGGATAGTGCGTGACAGCGCGATGGTGTGATAGTGCTGGGGGGGGGGTGATGTGCTGGGAGCGGCTTGCCTGGTGCGTACATCTGTTGGGGGGGGGGGGGGGGGGTGATAGTGCTGGGACAGGCTGCCTGTGATAGTGCTGGGGGGGGGGGTGATAGTGCTGGGACAGGCTGCCTGTGATACTGCTGGGGGGGGGGGGGGTGATAGTGCTGGGGACAGACTGCCTGTGTATAGTGCTGGTTGGGTGCTTGCTGGTGGGGGTGTATCGGTGGCTGGGACAGTCGCTGCCTTTGAATAGTGCTGGGGGGGGTTAAGTGCTGACAGGTCTCCCTGTGACTAGTGCTGGGGGGTGGGGTTGATCAGGTGCTGGACAGAACTTGCCGTTATAGTGTCCTGGGGGGGGGTGGGGGGGGGTGATAGTTCTCGGGCTGGGACAGGCTTTGCCTGTGATAGTGCTCTCTGTGGGTGGGTTGATTAGTGCTACGCTGTGTTGGGGACAAATGCTGCCTGTGAAGAAGTGCGTGCGGTACTGATCCGATTCATTGTTTTTTTCTATTTATGTGTTTTTCTACCTTTGCTTTTCCCCTTCTGTCCTTATTTCCATCTTTCTGTTTTTTATTTTTTTTTTCTTTTTCTTGTGAGCCCGCTCGTCACTGTTATATGGTGCTTGGTGGTGTTTTGTTTCTATATTTTCCTGTGACAATTCTTCCTTTTATCCCTCCGCCTCTCGTAACTGCTTGCTGGTTTCCTGATTTTTGCCTCCTATTCCAAAATCACTCTTATGTGGCTCTTCCTCAACTTTTCTCTTTTCACCTCATCCTATTTCTGTATTGTTGTTCTTTGCGTGTGCTACGTCTTGTGCTAAGACTGCTTTTCGCAATTTACTTGTGTCGATATTGGCCCAGCTTTCGCGACCCCCTATGCTTATCCTGGCTTCCCTTTGGCACGAATCCTCCTCGCTTGGACGGTGTCTGGTCCTCCGCCTCATTTCACGTGGTTGTAACAAGTAAATAAAACACCCTGTGTCACGATCTTTTCGCAGCCATAGGTGCAATAAGCCTGTTGACCCTGCTTAACCCGCTATGCTCTGGAGGTTCGCTTGAAACTCCTTTTCTTCATACTGGGGTGGGTGGGGTGGTGTTCTTCTGCTACCAACCATTGCTCTACTTGGGATAAACCCACATGACCACTGTAAACTACAATCAAGGGTATGCAGGCAAAAAAAACTAATGAAGAACAAATACTCATTATCTCTTGAGAAAAATATGACTGCCTTGATAGTGCTGGTGTTGGGGGTTATATTGCTGTTACAGGGCTGCCTGTGATATTCTGTTGGGGAGGTTTGTGGGTAGTTGCTGGACAGGCTGCCTGTATACTGCTGGGGGGGTGGGGTTATATTGCTTGGACAGACGCCCTGTGCCGTGCTTTGGGGGGGGGGTTTATTGCGTCTGGGCCATGCTGCCTTTTATCGTGCTGTTGGGGGGGTGAGTAGTTGCTGGGACAAGGCACTACTAGGCCCCAGTCTGCCTGTGATATGCTTTGGGGTGTGGGTTATAGTGCTTGGACAGGCTGCCGTGATACTGCTGGGTGATTGGTGCGGGGGGTATGTGCTCTGGGACGACTCCTGTGATAGTGCTGGGGGGGGGGGGTGGTGTGATAGTGCTGGGACATAGCTGCCTTGTGATAAGTTGCTTGGGGGGGGTTGGTGATAGTTGCTGTGGAAAAGCTGCCTGTGTAAGTGCCTTATGCTGGGGGGGAGGGATGAATCGTGCTGGGAAACGGCCTGCCTGTGTATCGTGCTCCGGGTGGGGGGGTGATAGTGGTCGGGGACATGGCTGCCCTTGTTATAGGCTGGGGGGGGGGGTGATATTGCTGGAACAGGCGGCCTTGATATTGCTTGGGGGGGGTGTTATTAGTGCTGCTGGAGTGAGACTGTGATGGCAGATACAATAGATTTGTTCAAAAAAAGGTTGAAAATCTTTTTAGAAAGGAAAGGTATACAGGGATATACCAAATAAGTAAACGTGGGAAGGATGTTGATCCAGGGAATAATCTGATTGCCAATTCTTGGAGTCAGGAAGGAATTTATGAGATAGCATTGAATGATATCACACTGGGGTTTTTTTGTTTGCCTTCCTCTGGATCAATAAGTAAGTATAGATATAGGATAAAGTATCTATTGTCTAAATTTAGCATGGGTTGGACTCGATGGACACGTGTCTTTTTTCAACCTCATCTACTATGTAACTATGTAACTCAATTACCATCAAAATGAAGGAGCAGTATGTGACAATGTGGGAAAATGATATCCAGCGCTCAAAGAAGCTAGAGACCTACCACAGCCTACAGAGAGAATACACTCTGGCACCCTACCTACTGAAGGAAATAACCCAAAGCAGAGACAGACCTTGGGCCAGTACAGAATAAGTGCCCACAGCCTGGAAATAGAAACAGGCAGGCACTGACAGAACAGGAAGCCCCGGGAGGTGAGACTGTGCCAGCGATGTGAGCTAGGAGAGGTGTGTGAGAGACACAGGCAGACACAGGCAGACACTGACAGAACAGGAAGCCCCGGGAGGTGAGACTGTGCCAGCAATGTGAGCTAGGAGAGGTGTGTGAGAGACACAGGCAGACACAGGCAGGACTGGAAGCCCCGGGAGAGGAGACTGTGCCAGCGATGTGAGCTAGGAGAGGTGTGTGAGAGACACAGGCAGACACAGACAGAACTGGAAGCCCCGGGAGATGAGACTGTGCCAGCGATGTGAGCTAGGAGAGGTGTGTGAGAGACACAGGCAGACACAGACAGAACTGGAAGCCCCGGGAGGTGAGACTGTGCCAGCGACGTGAGCTAGGAGAGGTGTGTGAGAGACACAGAGACACAGACAGAACTGGAAGCCCCGGGAGATGAGACTGTGCCAGTGATGTGAGCTAGGAGAGGTGTGTGAGAGACACAGGCAGACACAGACAGAACTGGAAGCCCCGGGAGGTGAGACTGTGTCAGCGATGTGAGCTAGGAGAGGTGTGTGAGAGACACAGACAGACACAGACAGAACAGGAAGCCCCGGGAGATGAGACTGTGCCTGCGATGTGAGCTAGGAGAGGTGTGTGAGAGAAACAGGCAGACACAGACAGAACTGGAAGTCCCTGTGTAATCATAATACCCTACCCCCTGTTATTCATGTACTGCGTAATCATTATACCCTACACCCTGTTATTCATGTACTGCGTAATCATTATACCCTACACCCTGTTATTCATGTACTGTGTAATCATTATACCCTACCCCCTGTTATTCATGTACTGCGTAATCATTATACCCTACACCCCGTTACTCATGTACTGTGTAATCATTATACCCTACCCCGTTATTCATGTACTGTACTGTGTAATCATTATACCCTACCCCGTTTTTCATGTACTGTGTAATCATTATACCCTACCCCCTGTTATTCATGTACTGTGTAATCATTACACAGTACATGAA
>WSYH01000776.1:0-50091 GCA_036426205.1 Ascaphus truei | reverse complement strand
CAATGTGTTGGTCTGGTGTTACACCTCCGAGCTTGCGTGTGAAAACCACCACTAATTAAAACAAGATGAGCAAGTTTCAGAACCTTTATTAGAGCTTTGGAGCTTGGCCAAATTCCCCATCACGCGCTCGTCCCCTCACGGGGCTCGGAGCAGGCGCTGCGCACTCAGTAGACAAGTCTGCTGTTTAATATAAACCACATGGCAGTAACAAGGGCCAACAGGGGCCTAGTATGGGGACATAATGAACTTAAAGATATTAAGGCTTGACCAGGCATTCGATCATTTACAGTTGTGTGTGTGTGTGTGTGTGTGTGTGTGTGGGTGTGTGTGTGGTGGTGTGTGTGGGGGTGTGTGTGGGTGTGTGTGTGTGTATGTATGTATGGGTAATATATAATATAATATATATATATCTAATATATATACTATAAATATATAATTATACATCTATAATATCACACATACAATAGTATACTCATTACATACATGAATACAGGCTCTGTACCACAGAGCAGACTGATCAGACACACACACTGATACACAAAAGAGCAGATAACTGAGGACACACATACTGATACTACACACAGAGCAGACTGACTCAGATTACACCGGACACACACATAGCAGATTGACTGAGATACACACAACACACATACACCGATACACAAGAGCAGATACACACAGAGCAGACCGACTCAGATACACACCAGACAACAAAACACGATAACACATGGCAGACTGAC
Organism: Ascaphus truei; assembly: GCA_036426205.1. Lineage (NCBI taxonomy): Eukaryota > Metazoa > Chordata > Amphibia > Anura > Ascaphidae > Ascaphus > Ascaphus truei. The sequence goes on along the minus strand of WSYH01000776.1, from coordinate 49,351 downwards.
TGAGATACACACACTAATACACACAGATTAGGATAAACTTACACACATACCACACTCAATTGATAACAATAGATTGGCGCTAGGGTCACTAATAGAAACTGACAATATTCTCAACAATGATGTCACAAAATAGTTTGTCCGCTGAAGAGAGGATGACCCGTGGCCAACCTGCTTTCTTGTTCCCCAGAGTTTTAAAGCGAAATAGTTTTTTCAAAAGGATGATGTCAGGGGAGGGAGGGGGTATGTACTTTTCTGGAATATACAATATGGAATTGCAGTAATCCAGAAAAGTAGTACAATCACGTTACATACAGTGGCGGGAAAGCGTTTGTGAATCGCAATGATAATTATGGAAATGCCAACATTTACATGATAACTTCTTGAATCAAAAGCAGTCTTTTCTTAAATATTCATAGGGTTATATTAACCAATTCAATTTCTTTTTAAACAAATGTATGATATTGAATTAGACAAACATGAGTAATTAAAGGAGGGTATGTGAAAAGTAAGTGAACCCCGATGTTTTTCAGCTATATAAAGGGGATAATTACAATCAGGTGTTTAATAGTTTGCAGATCTTCAGGGGTGGAGTTGGGAGGCCCCCACCCTATATAAGATCAGAAAACTTTGGAGTTTGGTCTTCGCCATTCAGGTGTGTGGAAACGCAGCTGCCTGATCCAAAGAAATCTCTGAGGACCTCAGAAAGCAGTTCTTGATGCTCGGCAGTCTAAAAAAGGGTTAAATAAAACTTTCTAAGGATTTGGCTCGACCCAACACGGTCAGACAAATGGAGAAAGTTCAAGAGCACAGTCACTTACCCAGGAGCGTCGTCCTACCAAAATCTCTCCAAGAACAAACCTCCAAATCATCCAAGAAGTCACAAAGAACCTCAGAGTAACATCCAAGGATCTGCAGGGCCACTCTCGACCTTGGTTAATGTGAGTGGCGTTGTCAGACTCAACATCACAAAAAGACTGACAAGAATGGTGTTCATGGAAGGATGGCAAGGAGGAAATCACTGCTTTCTAAAATGAACATTGCTATTGTCTGAGTTCCCATAGAGCACAATATTCTCTGGACGACGAGTCAAAGGTAGAACTTTTTCTCCTCAGTTAGAAAAGTTATGTTTGGCGAAAACCAAAGCTTCGTCAAACAGAAGAACCTTATCCAAACGTCATGCATGGTGGTGGGAGTGTGAGGTTTGGGGCTGCTTTGCTGCCTCAGGACTGGACGGAGGCTTCCCATTATTGACACAACCATGAATTTGCATAGTATCAGAAGATAGAGGGCAATGTCAGGCATCGTCAGAAGCTGAAGCTGAGCGAAAGTGGGTCATTCAGCAAGACAATGATCCTAAACTCAAGCAGATCTACAAAAGAATGCCCGTGAGATAGAAGAAGAAATTCTGCATTTTAGACTGGCCTAGTCAAAAGTCCAGTCCTAAATCCCATGAAATGTTGTTGCAGGACCTGAAGCGAGCGTCCATGCAAGGAAGCCCTGAAATGTCAGAGTTGAAGCAGTTCTGTAAGGAGGAATGGGCCAAAATAACTCAAACCCGATGTGAGATACTGACCAGCAGTTACAGGAAACGCGCAGTGAAGTTATTGCTGGTCATGGGGGCGCACCAGGTACTGAATCTAAGGGGGCGCCACCAGGTCTGATCTAAAGGAGGCGCCACCAGGTAGTGATCTACGGCGGCGCCACCAGGTACTGAAGCTAAAGGGGGCGCCACCAGTAGTGGAATCTAACGGCGGCGCAACCAGGTACTGAATCTAAAGGGGCGTCACCAGTACTGAATCTAAAGGGGGCGCCACAGGTAATGAATCTAAAGGGGGCGCCAAGATGACTGAATCTAAAGGGGGCGCCACAGGTATGAATCTAACGGCGGCGCCACCAGGTATGAATCTAAAGGTAGATGAATCTAAAGGGGGCGCCACCAGGTATGAATCTAAAGGAGGCGCACCAGGTACTGAATCTAAAGGGGCACCACCAGGTAATGAATCTAAAGGGGGGCCACCAGGTACTGAATCTAAAGGGGGGCACCACCAGGTGTACTGAATCTAAAGGAGGCGCCACCAGGTACTGAATCTAAAGGGGGCGCCACCAGTGTAGAATCTAAAGGGGGCGCCAGCAGGTGCGATCTAAAGGGGGCGCCACCAGGTACTGAATCTAAAGGGGCCCAGCAGGTGGCTGAATCTAAAGGGGGCCGGCACCACAGTATGAATCTAAAGGGGGCGCCAGCAGGTGCTGAATCTAAAGGGGGCGCCACCAGGTGCTGAATCTAAAGGGTCACATACTTTTTTACACAAGGATATTGAATGTTGAATCATTTGTGGATAAATAAATGTTGAAAAAGTATCATGTTTTTGTGTTATTTGTTTGATCAGGTGATCTGTAGCTATTATTGGGACTTAAGATCTAATAACATTTCAGGTTTGAAATATGTGAAAATCCCAAGTGGTTCACAAACTGTTCCTCGCCCCTGTATTGTTACTCTTATGCCTGAAGCGCTTATTCCCATTATCTATATATATAAAACTCAAAAGTGTTTGATTGTTAGTAGATGTGGGGAATCTCATTGGTCCGTCGGTCCGCCCGCCTTCCCCACGCCTCTCATTGGCCACGAGGTACGCTGACATCACGGACACACCAACTCCACTGTGACACACACAAACACACACACACATACTGCCACACACTCTCACCCCTGCAGACTCACCATACCCCCTGAGACTGTCACCCGAGACTGTGAAGCTTAAACTGAGCCCTCAGCATAGCCTCTGACACTCTCTCCCTGCGGACTCACCCTAGCCCCCTGGGATCACCCCTGCGGACTCACCCATCAACCTTGGTAACTGTAAACCACTTTCCAACCCTCTCTCTCCCTGCGCCCTTTACTACCTCTCCACCTCCTCAATCATCACACACCTCACTTTCAAACCCTCTCTCCACCTCTCTACCTCCTTCAACATCACACACCATCAATATAACCGCCTCTGCTCTCCACCTCCCCTCTTACCCATCCACGCCACCGCTGTACACCCCTCACAAATCACGACCTCCACTGTGCAGACCCCACCGCACCTCCGCTCAGCAGGCCTGACAAATGGCCGACTACACCCCACCCCGGCTCCTCTCCCCATCACGCTATATACAGCCGTTTCCCGCTTACTGTCTCAAAATGGCCGCCTTCCCGGCCGCTCCGCTATCACGCCTCCGCTTTGCACCCTACCTTCCCGCCCGCTCCTCTATGTCCCCGCTTACCCCTACAAAATATGCCCAACAACATCACGCTCACCGTCTCCACTTTGCAGCCAATGCCCGACTACACCCCACCGCGCCTGCGCTCAGCAGCCCTCACAAATCGCCGAATAACAATCACCTTCTCGCCGCCCCTTCTGTATACACCCGATCCCCGCTTACTGTCCAATGGCCCAGTAATAAGCACACTCACTGCCACCGCTGTGCACCACGATTACTGTGTCAACAATTCATCAGGCTCACCACCTCCGCTGTGCACCCCCATTACTAGGACAAAATGCCCGTCACAAATGCCTTACGTTCACCGGCTTCACACCGGGAAACGAAACGTTGAAGGGGGGGGGGGGGGGAATCGGGGGTGGGAAGTGGGGGGGGGGGGAGCGCTGTGAAGAGGGTGGAGAGAGTGGAAGGGAGTGGAGAGAGAGGGGGAGCGATAACATTACATCCCAGGCAACGCTGGGTATATCAGCTAGTGTGTTATATTATTACATCACCTGAGCTACTACAGTTAAAATGCTACAGTTACAATGTGGGATTCATTACCCATGGAGACTGTGATGGCAGATACAATAGATTTGTTCAAAAAAAGGTTGGATGTCTTTTTAGATAGGAAAGGTATACAGGGATATACCAAATAAGTATACATGGGAAGGATGTTGATCCAGAGATTAATCCGATTGCCAATTCTTGGAGTCAGGAAGCAATTTATTTTTCCCCTTATGAGATATCATTGGATGATATGACACTGGGGTTTTTTGTTTGCCTTCCTCTGGATCAATAAGTATCAATAAGTATAGATATAGGATAAAGTATCTGTTGTCTAAATTTAGCTTAGGTTGAACTTGATGGACGTACGTCTTTTTTCAACCTCATCTACCATGTAACTGTGTGACTGTGTAACTGTGTAACTGTGTAACTGTGTAACTGTGTGACTGTGTAACTGTGTAACTGTGTGACTGTGTAACTGTGTGACTGTGTGACTGTGTGACAATGTACTGCAGTGACGCGCTATGTACATGGATGGCGCTATAGAAAGATATACATGCATTACATTGTAACCACAAACTTTTGAAGAGAACCCTTGGTCATCTAGTGGGACTGGCATATGGGGTAAATATCATGTACAGCTAAGGCTGCGGCCAGGCAGGGAACGGGCGCGCTGGCGCTCGTGTGCTGCACCCTGCTCGGCCAGGCGATTCATGGCCGGCTAGGCGCGCGCTCGCCTTGGGGCGCGGCCATGACATCACGGAGCTGGTTCGCCCTCATTGGGCGAACCGCTCACGTGACGCGCTTGCGAGCGGCAAATTCAAATTTGCGTGCTCTGAGCGCCGAGCTGGTGCAGGCGCTCGCTCACGCTGGCCACACACATTGCCGCAATGTGTTTCATCGCGGCCAGCATGAGCGCGCCCGCCCAGCGCCCCCCTGGACGAGGCCTAAGAAAGAAAGAAACGGTCCAACCAAACTACGGGCAAGCAGTCATGATCATTCAGAGGAGAACAGAAAAAATAGTAATTAAAACATAACTTTTAATATAAGCGATAGGTGATATTTAAAACACCACAAGGGATGATGAATAACCCTAATATATAGGTATAACTAACACCTCAATTAACAAAAAGTTTAGTCCTAGAGGCAGTAGCAGTTTAGGGAAATTATACAGCGAGTTAAAAATTCCCTGCGAATGCTCATTCATCATAAATAGCGGCGGGTATGAGCCATGCAGGCGGCAATGGGACCTGGATATAATGGTCTCACTATTAGTAACAATTGCTTTCCGAATATGCAAATAGTATGTAGCAATTGGGCTGCAGTGTTCTGATCCACCAGACCACAAGGTGATTATTAGCAATATTTGTAATAATCTTATTGGCTCAGCAGTGATTGCCGAATTCTAATATTAGTAACCGAATCAGCTAGCTTTATGACGCCATTCTACTCAGAATAAGGCCTCACTCAAACAGAACGCGATGCGACGTGCGCGCTTACGTGTGCGTGCGCGCGTTCGCCGCTCTTTCGCTGTGTTCTGTGGGAGTTTTCACACAGAAAACGCCCCCCCGGCGGCGCAGTGCAGCGTTATCGCGGCTGCAGCTCGAGCTTTCAACTGAAGTTGAAATTTCAAGCGGCAGCCGCGTCACGTGTACTGCGCCAGCCAATCAGAAACACACACTTTTTTAAAATAAAAGTTACGCCCCCAATCGCGTCATTCTGTCTGCTGGGGATGTTCGCACATCGCCCAGCAGACAGAGGCTCGCAAACTCGGACGTGCGAATGCGAGGCCTAGAGCTGAGTCCCCAGTCAGCACTGTGGCACGCGCGCCCGGCGGGGGGGGGGGGGCGGCGCGTGCACAGCGCTACACCGCGATCTGCGGTCTGAGGGGAGAGAGAACGTTTGCAATGGGAGGGGGCGTGGCGGTAGGTTTGCGGGGGCGTGGCCATGACGTCCCGCGGCTGGTTCGCCCTCATTGGCTGAACATCCGGCGGGGGCGTGGCCACGCCTCCATCGCAAATGCCAATCTCAAATTCCCCTGCCTGCCTGAAAACCTGTCGTGCACCGCTGGGGAAGGGTGCGCGACAAGGTAGGGACTGGGACCAGAGGAACTGGGGGAGGCGGGGCTTGATCACACAGCGCACGCCTCGGGGTGCGCTGTAGTAGTTAGTGGGACCGCAGCCTAAGGTTTACACAGCTACTTAAACCCTATTCTAAGTAGAATGAGCTAGAGATGGAAAGTGAGCTAAAGAAGGAGAAGGGTCCCTATTAAGAACTCCTACATGGGATACTTAGAAATGAGATGTAACTCTCAATGTATTATTTCCTGGTAAAACATTTTATTTGAAAAAAGAAATAGCTGGTGCTCTGCCCCCAGAAAATTACCTAAATGTATATGGCTTAAGTATTGCCAATCTCAGTATTACATCACCTAAATGATGATAATCTGAACTTCAAATCTCTCACGGAGGTCGCACACCATGGGCTGCGGACTCACACGGAGATGCGTTCAACCTACCTGCCTGCCTCAAGATTGAATGAAACCGACACGCATTTCGCGTGCACCACGCCTCTTCCAGGGCCGAAAGTCTTTCCTAGACTACTTTTCTTTCTTTGTTAACTGTACATTTGAATTGTCCAACATACTGTAAGCAGAAGACACAGTTATATCCAGTTATATAGATATCCCATGCCGTGTTGATACAGTGCGGGTCTATTTGACTACCAAATCTACAGCTACATAGTTGTGGAGACATTTGAGTTCTGTACCAACAATTCTTGATACTGTATATATATGTCAATCCCTACTCTTAGAGGCAGATGATCGGGTGCGCACTCACATCTAGGTAGGTGTATATATTATAAACAGAAAGAAAACACACAATCCCTCACGGAACACCAAAGTTCAGCACACCACCTACATCTGAAGAGCCGCCCTACGCGTTTCGTTCCTGCGAACTTCTTCAAGGGGCATGTAGGTGGTGTGCTGAACTTTGGTGTGCCATGCGGGATTGTCCACCAAGGATTGACTCCTTGGATCCGGGGAACTGCTGTGGATGGCCGTCACGAGGCTTCTCCTGAGAAAGAATGAGTGCTGGACTTCCCTTCACTGTATGACCCAGTGTGGTTCCAATGCTCAAAACCCATCTATGTTTGTGAGTGCTACTGATTTTGTAATATATATTTTTCTATAAAAGCAATCTGCACTATATCTTGTATCCTCTCTTCCATATTTTGGATATCTCCTCCATATCCTCCTGGTGATCTGCAACCCGAGTTAGTTACTCCTAACAACCACAAGGCTTTAACTACTCATATTAAATGTGAGTAGGACTCCATCTGGGTACTGTATAGGAATTTCCCCCCATTTGCTTACTCTATTGCACTATTGTGTGTTCTTTCTGTTTTTAATATATACACCTACCTGGATGTGAGTGTGCATCCGATCATCTGCCTCTACTGCCGCTATGGATTTGGATGGAATCCATCTCAGGAGCTGCATCCATCACAGGACAGTATTAACACCTCTCGCTGTTTTCTCATTTATTTCACACTATCTTTACTACAGTATTTGCGCTTGATCTTTGTACACAATCCTTACACTTAGGCTGCAGACATGGCGCCTTCTCCCGTGCGGAGGTGCGCGGAGGCTGAGGGAAAGTGGGTGCTTTCCCTGGCCATGGTGGACGGGCTGTGGGGGGCGTTCCAAGGGGCGTTCCTAGTGACGTCACGGAGCTGGTTCGCCCTCATTGGGCGAACCGCTCACGTGAATGGCCTGTCGGGCTGAGAAATCAGTTTAACTGATTTCTCACGCAACGTGCGCCCCCTCCTGCTTCTGCGCGGACGCCCCCGCACGCCGCATGGACGTGAGCACTGCCTTAAGGCTGTCTGATCACTCAGCGTGCGGACACTTCCGTGGGGTCTGCGGCACCATGTCTGAGGCCTTAGGCTTAGTCCATAGACACTGAAGCCGTGCGGAGGCGCGCTGAGGCTGAGGGAAAGCGGTGCTTTCCCTAGCCTTAGTTCGCGTGCCGTCCGTGGGCGTGTCTGGGGGGCGGGCCAGTGACGTCACGGAGCTGGTTCGCCCTCATTGGGCGAACTGCTCACGTGACTGGCCCTACGCTCCCGTGATCGCCGAAACTAAAGATTTGTTAAGACACACGCTTCCGCAGGCGTGCGGAAGCGTGCGCGAGCCCCTGCTAAAGCCGCTCTCATTGCGGCTGCAGGGGCTCACTGGTAAGCATGCGCGCGCCTCAGCACGGGTCAGCGCCGCTCACTGCACCATGTCCGAGGCCTTAGGCTGAGGCCCCAGTACCTACGCTGCACGCGCGCCCGCGAGACTGGCGGCGCGTGCAGCCGATTCCCCGGTCTGCAGGGAGCTGCAGACCAAAAGACCGGGGGGGGCGTGGCGGGGGAGTGACGGGGGCGCGGCCATGACGTCACCCGGCAGGTTCGCCCTCATTGGCTGAACCGCCGGGGGGCGTGGCTTAGCGCTCCATAGCGAGTCCTGCTCTCAATTCTATTGAGAGTAGGAGCAACTCGCGCCACAGCGGTGCGGCCCCCCCTCTCAGCGGGCCCGGCGCCATTGAGGGGAGGGCTCTCGTCCCTGCAGCGTCCGCCACAGCGGGCGCTGCAGTAGCCAGCGGGGACCAGCCCTTAGAATACATTCCAATGCACAGTGAATGCTAATATTGTGTTGAAACACTGCCATCTAGTGGACATAGGGAATATGGACCTCGGACTGCAAATGCCTTCAGTTTCCTGTGATGCAGTTGAAGAATGAATGTCTTTATGTGTATAGCGCCATTAATGTACATAGCGCTTCACAGCTGTAATAGTTACAATCATATAAATAATAAGATATAAATAACACAAAGGGAAGAAGTGCTCAGACATAAAAGTTACATTTAGGAAAGGGAGTCCCTGCTCCGAAGAGCTTACAATCTAGATCCACTTGTCCTGCTCTCACGTCACACAAACAGGAGACATGGCCACATCCAACCTTTGTTCTACGTTTCTTCTGCAGTAAATGAAGAAGTAGAATGAGTATATCTCTTTACTTCTCTCATACGCTCCACGGAACAATATAACTTGTTGCAAAAGATCTTGGAAGAGCTGGGACCTTTTATCTCTCTCTCTCTCTCTCTCTCTCTCTCTCTCTCTCTCTCCCTTTTTTCTTTCTTTCCATCTCTCTCTCTTGTACATATTTCTTTCTAGAGTTTATTCGAATCCCAAATGCTCATGGCTATTAAAGCGGCAACCCAAGTAGGATTGAAGCAGGGGGGTCTCCGGAGATGAACCCCATTAATTTCAGCTCTGGGGACCCCCTGCTTCCAGAGATACAGACCCCTGTAGGGGGCGCCGGAAGCCGCTCCACCCGGCTAGCAGGGCTCACATGATGGAAGAGTGTTAAAACTCCCGCGCCCTGCTGGCCAATAAGAAGCTGTGACATCATCATGTGCAGCTTCCTGTGGTGAAAAAATTAAACTAAAACATATAATCAGTGCTCAACCTATTAACCTAACTTATACACTAATTGAAATGAATAAGTGCTCTAAAATACAAGAGAGAATCCCCTTTGGGGGAAACCCTATAGGTGATGCCCCACAAACTAACTTGGTAGACTGGGCAATGGCTGCCTCAGGAATAAAAAACAAGCCTATCCACAAGGCATGTACAACAAAGCATACACAACAGATAACATAGAACAGATATAACAAAACAGTAATTCCTTGGCGCACTGTCAGATATTAAACCTGGCAAAATGAATGCAGTCCCATGGCTTTGATGATGGTAAAATATTATGTCCCACAGTCCACAGTGCTCGATTCCTTTGGATTAAAGACTGATCTGGGTAAAAAGACAGAACAACAATTGCGCAGTACCCTATGGCAGGTCAGTATGGCTGCAAACGAAGCCTCACTCCAAACCCACGTCAGCGACACACCAGAACGTATAAGAAGGAAAGATAAGGCACCAATAGTGTGATCCACCCTTTATTGCTAAATACAACAGGGTAAACAACAATGCCACTCACATGCCGTTATGCTCTAAGCGCATACAACGTTCCGTCCGCTCACAATGGGAGGATGCCGGGGTGATGCAGGAGGAGGGCTGGAGTTGGCGTGAATCCCCGCTTCGTGGCGCGACTCGGAGCGCCTCGTCTTCCTCTGATGACGTCACCGCTGATCGACCCCTTCCTCCCTCCAAAACGTATGCACGTTGTATCACGTATGAAGGCTCCACCCTACGCGCGTTTCGTGACTGCTGGACGATTTACCCTGAAGAAGTGACGTCAGCAGTCCCGAAACCGCGTAGGGTGGAGCCTTCAGTACGTGATACAACGTGATACGTTTGGAGAGGAGAAGGGGTCGATCAGCGGTGACGTCATCAGGGAATGACGGGCGCTCCGAGTCGCGGCACGAAGCGGGATTCACGCCAACTCCAGCCTCCTCCTGCATCACCCCGCATCCTCCCATGTGAGCGGACGGCACGTTGGATGCTGCTTATAGGGCATACGGCATGTGAGTGCATTGTTGTTTACCCTGTTGTATTTAGCAATAAATGTTTGGTATCACACTATTGGGTGCCTTGAAGAACCGTGAAGAAAGTAAAGATACCTTTAGAGCCCTTTTTATCTACTTATTAAGTAGTAGCTGGCAACGGTGGGGGAGAGCTGAACTGACCATAGGGTCTGCGCAATGGTTGTTCTGTCTTTGTATTCCCAGATCAGTCTTTAATCCAAAGGAATCGAGCACTGTGGACTGTGTAATATTGTTACCATCATCAAAGCCATGACTGCATTCATTTTGCCAGGTTTAATATCTGACAGTGCGCGAATACTGTTTTGTTATATCTGTTCTATGTTATCTGTTGTGGTATGTGGCAGCTTCCTATTGGCCCACGTGCGGAACACTTTAAAGTTTGCCGAGATAGTGGCTGCCCCTTTGGAGGTCTGTATCTCGGGGGGGGCCCGCGCTGAAATTTAATGGATTCAGCCGCCGAGAACCCCCTGCTTCAACCTTTGTCATAAAATATCATGATTGCTCCTTTAACCATCGTTATAACACCCTGTCAAACGTTAGTGAAAAGACCCCCCCCCGCTCTCTCTCTTACATACTCTATGTTTTCACCTTTCTCTGTCCCTCCCCCAGGTATTTCACACTCTCTCCCTCCGCCATCACTGAATGGTTGTATTTTAGTGACCCGGGGAGGTAACATCCACATCTATTTAAGACTTAATTCAAAAATATTCATAGGAGAGACGAGAGGGCTTCCAAGAACCCCGCGGGCCTATCCGCTTACTGTTAGTAGACGTGCCTATCCGTGCGGAGGAGAGTCCTTCCCCTACGGTGTGTGGAGTGTCGCCAGTTTTTAAAAGCCCTTCTCGCGCGCTTCCGAACCATGAAGAGAGGGTTTTTTTTTTTTTTAGAAGCGATTTGATTCCGGCTTTGCAAATCCGTGTCAAAAATGTCTCATCGTTCAAATGTTGCCAGTTCGCTGGTATGTAGAACCTCAATTAAATCCAAACCGAACGGAAAAACTCAAAATGGGATCTCTCTCCCCGAGGCTGGCGAGAGTGCAAGCATAGATGTGAGGTTAGCTGCTGGGCGGGACTCCCTAATTCACACTTAGTTTTAAGCTACAAACCTCGTCACGGTATCCCCTCCTCTCACGTCCTACTGCACCCCACAAATGCTCTCTTGGCCTCTGTAATAGAAGGAGGGCTGTCTTAGTAGTCTGAAGCTCCTGGGAATGAGCAGTCTATTGAGACAGTTCTCCTCCTTTAAAGGTTAGGAAGACTATTTGGCGGTGTCAGAAGAGATGGTGTCAGGAGTTGCAGAGGGACACTGTGGCGAGGTGTGCAAGCTCACTATGCTTTGGCCCAGAATGTAACATAATAACACCGCACTTAAAAAGAAAAAGAGATTTAACTATCATTTTGTCTTATGGATGTTGCAACTGGGGCTTTCTGTCTTGGGATATATACATGAGGTCACAATCCAGCCACGCTCCTATCTGACACAGATATATATATTGAACACAAAATAACGCTCACAGACCTAAAATAAAGTGTGCTAAAACCAGTAAGTGTGAATAATAAACAACCCCGGCGATGCTGGGGATGGGAAATATATGAAAACTAACACAGGAAGAAGACTCCCCTGATAGCACTCTAACATACCCGAAATGTATCAAAGAAAGTCTATTAATCACCATACACATAATGGTTAAATGAGGAGCAGTGGTAGCTATCAAAGCTTTATAACTGAACCTTAATGTGTGGGAAAAAAATGTCTACAACACTGCAGTAACAAAGACAAAGTGTGTAAATAAAGTGTAGAATCAAAAATTCCTGCATCGAACACTCAGACCGCCGGTCAGAACTACTAGCTGAAGCCCCCTGTGTGAATATATATTATATATATAATATTATATATATATATATATTAATATCATATATATATATATATTATATATCGTGTGGTGGTTTTGGGTTCTGGAGCTTACATGGGCTGGCGGGTTATATATATATAAATGACCATTAAGGGTGAAATGTCTGTGAGTGGTTTGACTGGCTTTGCATCTAATTCCATGCTGTTTTAAAGCTCTATGAAACAGCATTGCATTTGCTTGTATGGGTTCCATGTAAATGGTTTTTCAGGCAAAAAGTGACCACTGTGTGCTCATTTGCATGTAGTTTCCCAGAATCCCTTGCTGCAGTGGAAACCCTGTATGCTAGGTGATAATGGGAAGGCAGGGGTTGCAGACGCTTCTAGACTTGTGAATGTGCTATCATACGTCAGATGAGCTGAGTATCCAGCCACTGGTGCATGAGTCTTATGTCACAACACCTCCCTAATTCTGTTTGTTTGTGAGTTTTTATTTTTTAGATTTTTGGGATATTAAATTCTATTTTGAACTTATTGCAGTAGGATCGGCGCCTTTCTTCTTTTTTCTACAGATCATTGGAGTCGTTGGCGTCCATAAAGACGGGTGCCTGGTTCCAGTCATTAAGAATCGTCTAACAAACATTTTAATTTTTTGGGAACATTTTACAGTGGACTTCCACCTCTACGGGGGTTTGGACTTCCATATTGGTTTAATTGCATTTAATATATTTCTGCACATTTATATATTTATATCTGTTTCACCTCCATATCAGTTTTCCCTCTAATTTAACTATTTAGTCTTTCATATAGGCTTATAGAATTTATATTTGGTCACAAATCACATCACTAGTTAGACATTGTGTTATATCTACTATATATTTCTCAAAGTGTCCTTGTTCGTTGCCTGTCTGTCTGTCTGTATGTGTCTCCCTGTGTCCCTCCCTGTGTCCCTAGCGGCAATCAATTGGACCTTGGGCAGGCCAATAGATTCTTCCTTGCCCCGCCCGCCTCCGCACACCTCTCATTGGCCTGAGCGGAGTGAACACACACACCACACACACACACCGCGGCGCTCATCGGGACCCGCGCGCACCTCAGCTCCTCTCCCCGGGTCTCCCCGCTTTCCCGCGCTTTTTCCTCCTCATCCCCCCCCCCCGGCGCCGCTACAGTCAGCGGAGCGAGCGCCCGGGACCTCCCCATAGGCCACTCCCTCACCCCCCCCGCTCACCCCCCCACGCTCACCCCCCTCACTCCCGCCCCGCGCTCACCCCCCCTCCCCGCTCCACCTCCCCCCCGCCACACGATCAGCGGCTTCTCCTCCCTCACCCTCACTCCCCCTCCCACCCCCAACCCCCCACACAATCACGCGGCTCTCCCCTCACACAGCCCTCTCCTCCGGCTGTCTCCGCCTCTCCCGGAGGGACACAGCACCTCTCACGGAGCTCTCAGCCTCTCCCTGAGGGTCCCGAGGGTTGGAAGAGGAGCGCGGGCTCGGTTGGTGCAAGGTGAGGAAACGCAAGGAATGGGTTTATTAACGGCGTCCAAGACTCAACCCTGCCCTTTGCCCCCCTGCCTTTGCCCCCTTGCCGTCCCTCTCAATTGCCCTTTGCCCCCCTGCCCCCCTCCCATCCCTTTGCCCCTGCCTCTCCTCCCTCCAATGCCCGTTTGCCCCCTGCCCTCCCTTCAATTGCCCTTGCCCCCCTGCCCTCCCCTCCCATGCCCTTGTGCCCCCTCCCCCTCCCTCCCATTGCCCTTTGCCCACCCCTGCCCTCCATCCCAATACCTTTTCCCCCATGCCCCTTTCCCCTGCCCTTCCCTGCCCATCCCTTTCCCCTCTCCCCCTGACCTTTGCCCTCTCCTCCCCCTGACCTTGCCCCCCTGCCCTCCCTCCCCCCTGCCCTTGCCCCCTGCCCCCCCTGCATTCCCTCCCCCTGCCCTTTACCCTCTTGCCCTCCATACCCTGCCCTTTGCCCCCTGCCCTTCCATCCACCTGCCCTTTGCCCCCTGCCCTCCCGCCTCTGCCCTTTGCCGATGCCCTTTTCACCCCCTGCCCCCTCCCCCTGCCCTTTTCCCCTTTGCCCCCCTGCCCTTTGCCCCTCTGCCCCTTGCCACCCTGCCCTTTGCCCCGCCCCCCTGGCCCTTTGGCCGCCTTGCCCCCCCTCCTCCCTGCCTCTTGTCCCCCTCCTGCCTCTTTGACCCCCCTCCCTCCTGACCTTCTTGCCACATCCCTTCCCTGCCCCCCACTCCTGACCCTGCCTCGCCCCTGCCCTCTTGCCACCCCCCTCCCTCCCGTCCCCTTCCCCCCTTCTTGCCCCCCTGCCCTCCCTGCCCTTTTGCCCCTCCCTTGACCCCTAGCCCCCCCTCTGCCCTTAGCACCCACCTGCCCTTTGGCCCCCCTGCCCCTCTTCCCTTTACCCTACCCCCCTGCCCGCCTCTGCCCTTTGGGCCCCCCGCCCATCCCTGACCTTGCCCCCCCCGCCCCCCTCCCTGCCCTTCTTCCCCCCGCACCCCATCCCTCTGCCCTTTGCCCCCCCCGCCCGCTCCCTGCCTTTGCCCCTCCTGCCCTTTGCCCCTTGGACCAGGCCAATGAGATTGCTCCCTTGGCACCGCTGCCTTTGAACCCAATGCCCTCCGTCCCCTGCGGGAGGCGGGGTGAGCGGGGCGGGGGGCGGGTGAGCGAGGTGGGGTGAGGGGGGTGGGGGTGTAGGCGCGGGTGAGTGGAAGGCCTTATAGGAGGGTGAGAGTCCCCCGCTGTGTCAGGTCGCGTCGATCCCTCTGACTGTAGCGCGAAGCGCGGGGGGGAGGTAAAAAGCGCGGGAAAGCGGGAGACACCGGGGAGAGGAGGAGGTGCGCGCGGGTCCATCGATGAGCGCCGCGGTGTCCGTGTTGTGTTGTTTGTTGGTGTGTGGTCGTCACTGCCTCGTCCTCAGGTCCAATGAGAGGTGTGCGGGCGGGCGTGCCAAGGAGCAATCTCATTGGGCCTGGCCCAAGGTCCAATCTGATTGCCGCTAGATAGAACACAGGGAGCTGGCCACAGAGGACTAGCATAGACAGATGGCAACACACATAGGAACCCTTTGAGAAATATATAGTAGATATAAGATAACAACTTTTCAAGCGTCGTAAGAGCGTTGGTCAGTAGAGCCGTTTTTTGCGCGTTTGTAAAATGGATATATAGGTATGCATTACTAACGTTGGATAGCCATTCATTGTTAAAACGAGGACTGCCGAACTGTGTTGTTTATTTCGTGTTGACATTAATCATTCTTTAGAACGAAGAGATGCAGCGGGGCGGGACCGATTAGCTCCAGTTATCTTTGAATGGGCTCTGTCTCATACTTAAACCGCGTCCACTCCTAGCATGGTAAACAGGTGGCAGTGAAGGCATTGGGGTGGGCGACTCCTCTTCCTAGGGATTCCTTTGGGGCATGCAGTTGTAAGCGTCGCAGGCCCTTAGAAACCGTGTTAATCACCTTGTCAGATAGTTAAAAGATGTGTATTTATGGATAGAATCTGGTGGCTTTTTTTTTTTTTTAGCACTAGTGCGAGACATTATACCGGACGCCACCGCTGCAGAGGAGCGAATAACCCCACCAATGGTAGCCACCCACGTGTTCACGGGTCCCATTGAAATTGGTTTGGATTTTTTCTTCACAACTCTACAATATCGTCGTTCCTTCCCATCTCTCCTCCCTCATTGTGTCAAGTAACTCTAAAACAAACTATTCAAAGTGCCTGAGGGTGTTGTGTTTCTGGGGCGGAAAAAGCGTGTTAAAAATCACTCTCCAGATGGCGACCCCCTTAACATGTCACTGGATTGATCCTAATACGGACTTCCATCTTCAAGAATATATTTGAGTTCCGAATACAGGTGGTTTTTTTTTTCTTCTTCTTTTTTTCAAAAAGGGGTAGCAATTGCTAAGATTACGGAGATGGCCATGTTTAAGTAAGTGGGTGGTGCCCCACATAAGGCCCTTACAGCCCGCCCTTCAATCACCACTTAGCACTGCTCAAATATGTGTTGTTTAACCTCTTCCCATACCACGCACGCTGTATTCTCACTATTAGATAACGATGTATGTCTTTTTTAAAACCACCCATAATATATACGTTAGAAAGTAGTGGTTGCACCAAATAAGACGCACATGATAGGGAAAGGAATCCTGCCCCATAGAGCTTATGAAAACAAACAACAATAGGATTTGGGAGACCTTAGACTGTAAGGCGAAGAAGTAATGCAGTGATTGGTCGTCCCTGGCCTTGATGGTGGTAGTGCCACTGGGGTGGGGGGGATGTGGTCATGATCACAGCCCATTGAACGCTTCATTTCATATGTGGGTTCCTTGTACTTGGTTAAAAAGTGCTCAGTGGATACTGAAGTGTAAGGGCGTCCACCGTTGTGGCGAAAGGTTTAGGTGAGAAGAGAGCATTAAAGGTGGTAGGGGTGAAGGAGACACTATTATTAGCCAGGCATTAGCGAGAACAAGACGTTGAGTGTAGGAGGGACCAGTGGAATGCCTTGAGGGGATAACCAAACTTTGTAATCAGAGGTGGGCCAACTCCATTCCTAAGGGCCACCGAACCGGTCAGGTTTTTAATAAAGAAACCCAAACCACCCCATCCATTTTGACTGCGCCACTGACTGATGAAGCAGGGATATCGCGTTATAACATGACCTGTAGGGTGGCCTTGAGGACTGGAGTTTGCCGCCCCTGTGGCAGACGATACGAAAATCACCCCGCCTGAGAGAAATCCAGCAAGGCATTTAGGAGGAGAGATGGCAGTCGTACTTTGTCTAACCCCCTTCGCTACCAGCGAAAGTGGTAATCTCAGCATGGGACAACGCTCTCTCAACTGCAACAGGTACTTAAAATTCATTCATGCAGTCCCTGGGAACCTTCGTGAAGCTTTTTAATTTAATTGTCCCATGCCACGCCAAGGCGATCACAGTGATTTAACATACCAGTAGTGGTGCTTAAATTACCGGGCTCGTAACTAACCCAGCACTGTCTGCAGGCGCAGGCTGACTGCTAGTTAGGTGTGGAGAATTGGTGCGTCTCGGGAGAAAAAGGCACGATTTTGTCCCGATGCCATTGTCTGAATAGTGTATTTTCCGGTAGCACAGCGGTTCCTGGGCGTCAGACATTACAGCGGCCGCTATGTAAAAAACAACTTACAGCCCCTTTCACTTGAATGGCTTCAGTGTCTTTCTGTCTGCTGCAGGTGTCTTTATAGGTCATAGCAACCCTTGGTCCATATGGGCCCACAATGCTTGCAATGTCCTTTTTTTGTTTCGTTATTAAAGATGGTGGGAAGCGGCGACGTGTGGGGGGGGGTTTTGATTTTTTTCTGGCTGCGCTGCCTTTATTGGTTTGTAAAGTGGCGTAGCTGAGGCTGAACAAGAGTTGCCGCAGGTAAAGAAAGTCCCTCTCCCTCCCCGGGAACAAAAGTAAATCCTTCCCCAGTCCACCCCCCCTCTCGTCCCAAGTCCCCCCCCACCCCCTCATCCTCTCCTCCCCCTCTCTAAGGCCATCTCTCTCCTCACTTCTCCCTTCTCCTTCTTTATTCTCGTCCCCGCTAACAGGCTACCGTACTTGGCCTTTTTAAGACAGTATGTCCTTTCTTTAGGACGATTAAAAGGTTGTGCGAAGAATGTAGCACTGTTAGTAGTTATCTGGGTCACAAGGTAATATGGAGGTATTTCATGGATTGTGCCTCTCAAAATGCGGGAGGTCGTGTAACTAATCAGCGTGTTTTCTTACCCCGCTTATTTCCAACCTTTCCTTTGGTCAGAGAAGCCAATAAGAATAAAGGGGAGTGGGGGTTCTGCCTGTGCAAACTCAACTCTTATTAAGAAACCAACAACATGGAGCAGCCGGCGGAAACTAAACTTACTGCTTGCTTAAACTGCCCCAATTTCTCAGCTCATAGAGTTTATAAACTTATACAATCTAATGAAAAAAAAAAAAATTGTTTTTTTTAAAACTAGTTTAGTCAATTTTTGTAACCAATGCGTCAATCAGCCAGATGGCCCCCTTAACCCGGTCACTCTGCCATTACTGTATACACTTTCTGCCCCTAGGAGGGTCTGTCCCTTTAACCCTGTCCTAGCCATTAGTTACAAACACTTTGCCCCTAGGATGGCAATGTTTAGGGCTGGCAACCAGCTTCGCTGGCGGCCCGTTATATAGAAGACGCGAAAGAAATGCGGAGAGGAGACACAAGGGAAAAGGAGCTTGAAGTAGAAAGTATTAGTTTCTTCTCTAAAGGGGATAGGTGTTTGTTTGATGACTTTATGTTTTTACCTTAAAGGGGCAGTACCAATGCTTTAGGTTCTTTTTGTGAAGAATATAAACCACTCATTATTATGGTTTACTAGAAATGTCATGTGTGGACTCGATCTGACCACTCCGCCTACAGGCGTGGCCCTCTTGGCTTGAGTGTTCCACCCCCTTGTGCTGAGAGCCTGAACCTTTCATTGTAGGAGCGCCTCCTTATATTTTTCCTGTTTCAGGTTGCCAATCAGTTTGTCCAGACTTGCTCTGTTGCTTAATTCTTCCATGTGGGCGGGTCAATCGCAGTGTTTGCCCTTTCCAGACTATTCGTCACCTCCTCCAACTAACTCACTCCGTAAGGACACTCGGTTTTCCCTGCAAAACGCATACTCAGTAGAGCTTGGGTATACTCCTCTCTGTGCTCTAACTCTGCGTTCGCTTTCTGCTTTCCTTACCCAGTCCTTTTGCGGCCTTTCCATGACCCATCCTCACCCCACCCGTCACTCTGGTCTGCAGCACATCTCGCGCCTTTTCTTACGCACATTGTCCTGACCCTCGCAGGCTCACCAATTGGGTTCGGCTCACTTCCTCTGTGGTTGATTAAACGTTTTCTTTTTCTCTTCTTTCTCTTTGCTTTAGTACCTCCTGAGAGATCATAGTACTTGACCCCACCTCACTGTTATCAATTTCCATATCTTGCCTTGTGCTCCACACGCGTTGCGTTACTTTTTGCAGCTGTGGAGAAAGTATATCCTATTCCTCCTCATGCTCCTGTAGGCCCATTGTTTGAATTTTACCTCGTTCAGGACAGCACAGCATACAGTTTCCTCTAGCAGTACATTCTCTTACCCAGGCCATATACGAGTGTCCCCGTCATCATCCTTCCTACCTGAAGGGGACAGTGTTTGGTGTGATCAATCTCTTCACACCGTTAAACATATCTGGTGCAGTTCATTCCCCTTTTGCGGGACCTATACTGTGACACCTCATTCATTAAAGGACATGTTTTTGTGTGGCCTTGCATTTAAACCGAAAACATTATCCTCCCGTTTTTCACTTCAGATTATTCTTCAAACCATTGCCTCTGGGCGCTCATTGCAATACACACTTTTCCAACACTTTTCTGCATAATTACTCCAACACAGCGAGTAGTCCTCTCGGTGTGGCATACTTTTACTCCAGAATCAGTACTGCTGGTGGATCACTGTCTGTTTTCATTCATTTCGCTGCTCATGTACCATTTTAAAAACCCCGTTTTTTGTTTTTCCGTTTTCCACACACCTTGTGTGCAAACTTCCTCCTCACCTCCATGAATGCAGTACCTCTGGGTAGGTCCCACAAACCGTCTGTTAGGCACCCTCATTTTGTTGCTTATTAACCCGTGCAATGATCCTTGTCTTTCTGCCCTGGATTTGTGCTTATTATATCTGGGCACTCGGCTCGATTTTCTGTCGGACCTCTGGATGCGCTGCTTCCACTCTGCCACCCATTGTTCTGAATCGGCCCTGTAGGCACGTGGGGGTGGGTCAGAGAACGATCACACATGCATTTCTAAGTAAACATAATAACCAGTGGTTTGTATATTTATTTCTTCTCCACAAACAACGTAAGCATGTGCTCTGCCCCTGTAGGCAAACATAATCAAAAACAATCACCTAACCCTTTAGGAGAAACCTTATTACTTCACCCTATCTAACAGGCTGCCCACTGAGGCTGGTTTCCACACCAAAATGTGTCCCTATTATATGAAACAACACAGTATTTAGGCATAGCATATAGTTTTATTCGTATATCTGATATGTTGCAGGGATTCCTTCACAGGGTCCCCATGTTGTCCTTCGTGCAATCCAGATGCCGGTGCCGGGGAGCAGTGCTGTGTCCATTGCCGGGTAGTAATTTTTATCCCTGGTTGGGAGTCCAGCTGTACCCTACCCCCGCAGGCCTGCTTCCTGATCCTAGGATTTAGAACAACCATGGTCCCTCCTGGGTTGGATGCGCTTCACGTCCCCCCTCTCTATGGGAAAAAACAGTTCCCCGCTCTGTCCTCTCTGGCAACTACCTGGCCTTTTCTCCTGATCAATCAAGGGTGTTTCTCACACCGTCCCAGTACTGAAATCTGACACCAAGTGTAGTCTCCCTCTCCCCGATCATTTGCAAGGGAGTTAACCAACACCTTCAGTCGCTTACTGGCCTATCCTGGTTTATATTTTCTTGTAGGTAGTTCATTACAACCTTGATGTTATATCACTGTGATTATTGTAAAACGCAAATTTTTATATTATGGTTCACCTTGTAATATAAATGTATTTAAAGAAACATGTTCCATCTACTACCTTTAGTACACCTCGTTCCATGGAGGGATTTCCTTGTTACTGAATATACGTACAGAGTTGGATATGGTACGTCTTCAATTCATTTTGGGGTTGGATTATTCGCTTTGTTGTTGCAGAGCAGAGCTGCTTTGTGCGTAAATATCCCCCGAGAACTCCATCCCATTCTTTACCTGGCTAGACAAGACAACTGAGATATGAGCTCCTGTCTTCACCATTGACCTTTGTGACCTTTTCTATATGGACACGAGATCCCCAAAACCTCCCCCTGGGGGGTCGGAAGAGCTGCCGCCAGCGCTAAATGAGCAAGTTTTATCCCAGATTCTGACCTATAGCCCGATCATAAGACTATTATCCCAAATTGTGTTGTGGCACACAACCGATAAGAGGGATTTAAAGAGTTCTTGTCATGAGGGGCACGGGTGTTTGCTTTAATAGGAAGCCTTGTTGTGTGATTGGCGTTAGATTACATGTAGTGGGGGACAACCTAGTTTAAGACACAAAGCCATAATCACGGGGAGAAGAATAGAGAGGGAGATCCATTCTTCCACATAACAAATCTTTTAACCTTTTAACCCTCCTCTGAACAATTGAATAATGGCAGTGGCATGTGTTAACACATATAATAAAGAATTGATTATGTCAACGAAATCACACAAACGTTCGGCAGTACCTCGTTTTAACAATGAATGGCTATCCAACGCTAAATAGTAATGCATACCTATATTCATTTTACAAAACGCCAAAAAAACGTTATCGGACCAACGCTCTTACGGACGCTTTGATAAAGTTGTGTATCTTATATCTACTATATATTTCCAAGGTCCTATGTGTAGTTGCCGTTCTGTCTATGTAGTCTCTGTGGGCCAGCTCCCGGGTTCTATCCTAGCGGCAATCAGATTGGACCTTGGGCCAGGCCACATGAGATTGTCCCTTGGCCCGCCCGTCAGCGCACACCTCTCATTGGACTGAGGGGCGAGAGTGACGACACACACCAACAAACACACACCAAGCACACGCGGCTCATCATCGTGACCCGCGCGCACCTCCTCCCTCTCCCACGTGTCTCTCCGCTTTCCCGCACTTTTTCCTCCCCCCCGCCTTCGCTAACAGTCAGGGGTATCGAGCGACCGCTGACACAGCGGGGGACTCTCCCTCCTATAGGGCCATTCCGCTCACCCGCGCTCACACCCCACCCCCCGCACCCCCCCGTCAGCCCCCCCGCGCCCTCACCCACGCCCCCCCTCTCACCCTGCAGGGGAGGGAGGGCGGATTGGTTCATAAGGGTCAGTCGGGCCAAGGGACAATTCTCATTGGCCTGCCAGGTCAAGGCAGGGAGGGGCAAAGGGCAGGGACGGGGGGCAAAGGCAGGGAGTCGGGGGGGGGAAAACGGGCGGGGGGTGGGCAAAGGGCAAGGGAGGTGCGGGGGGCAAAAGGCAGGGAGGGGCGCGCAGGGGGGGGGTTAAAGGGCAAGGATGGGGCAGGGGGGCAAAGGGAGGGGGGCTAGGGGGGGAAAGGGAGAGGGGCAGGGAGGGGCCACAAAGGGCAGGGGGCTAAGGGGGCAGGGGGGGCTAGGGGAATCGGGAGGAGGGGGGGGCAAAGAGGGGCAGGGAGGCAAGCAGGGGGGCGGAAGTGGGGGCAAGGGAAGGCGGGGGAGAGTGGCAGAGAGGGGAGGGGGAGCAAGGAGTCAGGATGGCGTGGGCAAAGGATGGGCAATAGTATTGGAGGGGGCAGTGGAGGGTGCAAGATGGCGGGAGATGGTCGGGCCAAAGGGCCAGGGGGGCGGCAAAGGGCAGGGTGGCAAAGGGCAGAGGGGCAAGGGCAGGGGGGCAAAAGGGAAAAGGGCAGGGGGAGGGAGGGCAGGGGTGAAAAGGGCAGCGGCACAAGGGCAGAGGAGGGAGGGCAGGGGGCAAAGGGCAGGGATGGAAGGGCAAGAGGGGCAAAGGGCAGGGATGTGAGGGAAAGGGTCAAGGGCAGGGGGGAGGGATGTCAGGGGGGGCAGGGGCAAGGGCAGGGGGAGGGAGGGCAGGGGAGGCACAGGTCAGGGGGAGGGGGTGCAAAGGTCAGGGGGAGGAGGGCAGTGGCAAAGGGCATGGGAGGGAGGGCAGGGGGGGCAAAAGGCTATTGGGATGGAGGGGCAGAGGGGGGCAAAGGGCAATGGAGGGAGGGACGAGGGGGCACAGGGCATGGAGAGGGAGGGCAGGGGTGGCAAAGGGCATTGAGAGGGAGGGCAGGGGCAAACGGGCATTGGAGGGAGAAGGGGGTGCAAAGGGAGTGGGAGGGAGGGCAGGGGGGCAAAGGCATTGAGAGTGGACGGCAAGGGGGCAAAAGGGCAGGGGGCAAGGCAGTGAGTCTTGGACGCGTTAAATAACCCATTCCCTTGCGTTTCCTCACCTTGCACACGGCCGCGCTCCTCTTCCACCTCGGGCTCCTCAGCGGAGAGGCTGAGACGCTCCGGTGAGGAGGTGCTGTGCCTCCGGGAGAGGCGGAGACAGCCGGAGAAGTGCCTGTGTGAGGGGAGAGCCGCGTGATCTGTGTGGGGGGTTGGGGGGCAGGGGGAGGTGCCGGGTAGGGGAGAGAGCCGCTGATCTGTTGGGGGGGGGGAGGTGGAGGCGGCGGAGGGGGGAGTGAGCGCGGGGCGGCTGAGTGTAGTGAGAAGGGGGGGGGTAGCGGGGGGGTGAGCGGGGGGGTGAGGGAGTGGGCCTATGGAGGTCCCGGGCGCTCGCTCCGCTGACTGTAGCGGGCGCCGGGGGGGGGGGATGAGGAGGAAAAAGCGCGGGAAAGCGGGAGACCCGGGGAGAGGAGCTGGGACGCGCGGGTCCCGATGAGCGCCGCGGTGTGTGTGTGTGTGTGTGTGTTCTCACTCCGCCTCAGGCCAATGAGAGGTGTGCGGAGGCGGGCGGGACAAGGGAGCAATCTCATTGGCCTGCCCAAGGTCCAATCTATTGCCGCTAGGACACAGGGAGGGACACAGGCAGACACATACAGACAGACAGACAGGCAACGACATAGGACACTTTGAGAAATATATTGTATATACAATGTCTAACTAGTGATGTGATTTGTGACCAAATAATAAATTCTATAAGCCTATAGTAAAAGACTATAATAGTTAAATTAGAGGAAAACTGATATGGACGGTGAACAGATATAAATATATAATTGTGCAGAAATTATTAAATGCAATTAAACCAATATGGAAGTCCAAACCCCAGTAGAGGTGGAAGTCCACTGTAAAATGTTCCCAAAAAATTAAAAGTTTGTAGACGATTCTTAATGATGCTGGAACCAGGCCCCGTCTTTATGGACGCCAACGACTCTTCCAATGATCTGTAGAAAAAAGAAGAAAGCGCCCGATCCTACTGCAATAAGTTCAACAATAATTTAATATCCCAAAAACTCTAAAATAAAAACTCACAAACAACAGATTGAGGAGCGTGTTGTGACATGAATCTCATGCACCAGTGGCTGGATACTCAGCTCTCTGATCGTATGATCACATTCACATGTCTTAAGCGTCTGAACCCCTGCCTTCCACCATTATCACCTAGCATACAGTTTTCCCACTGCACAAGGGATCTGGGAAACACATGCAAATGAGCACACAAGTTCACTTTTGCTGAAACACCATTACATGGAACCCATACAATCCAATGCAATGCTGTTTCATAGAGCTTTAAACACAGCTGGAATTAGATGCAAAGCCATCAAAACCACACACAGCATTTCATCAACAACTTAAGGGTCAATATATTTATAAACCGCAATCCATGTAGCTCATAACCAACCCAAAACCCACCACAGCATGCATATATAATGTATATATATATAGATCATTATATATATTATAATAATATATAATATATATATATATATATATTATTATATCACACAGGGGGCTTCAGCTAGTATTCCTGACCGGCCGTCTGAGTGTTCTGGATGCAGGAATTTTGTGATTCTACACTTTATTACACACTTTGTCTTGTTACTGCGTGTGTAGCATTTTTCCCCACACACTAAGGTTCAGTTTATTAAGCTTTGTAGCTCACCACTGCTCCTCATTTTCACCATTATGTTTAATGTGAATAATAGACTTTCTTTGATACATTTCGGGTATGTTAGAGTGCATTCAGGGGAGTCTTTCTTCCTGTGTTAGTTTTCATATATTTCCCATCCCCAGCATCGCCGGTGGTGTTTATTATTCACACTTACTGGTTTTAGCACACTTTATTTTAGGTCTGTGACGGTTATTTTGTGTTTCAATATATATATCTGTGTCAGATACGGACGTGGGCTGGATTGTGACCTCATGTATATATCCCAAGCAGAAAGCCCCAGTGCACATCCAATAGACAAATGATTTATAATCTCTTTTTCTTTTATAAGTGCGGTGTTATTATGTTAATTCTGGCCAAAGATAGTAGGCAGCTTGCACACCTCGCCACAGTGTCCCTCTGCAACCTGACACCATCTCTGCACACCCGCAACATAGCTCTCCTAACCTCTCTAAAAGGAGGGAACTGTCTCAATAGACTGCTCATTCCCGCAGGAGCTTCAGACTACTAAGACCCCTCCTTCTATTACAGAGGCCACGAGAGCATTTGTGGGTGCAGTAGGACGTGCAGAGGAGGGGAATCCGTGACGAGGTTTGTAGCTTAAAACTAGTGAATTAGGGAGTCCCTGCCCAGCAGCTAACCTCACATCTATTGCTGCCACTCTCCGCCAGCCTCGGGAGAGAGATCCCATTTTGAGTTTTTCGTTTTCCGTTCGGTTTGGGATTTAATGGAGGTTCTACAATACCAGCGAACTGGCAACATTTGAACGATTGAGACATTTTGACCAGATTTGCAAAGCCGGAATCAAATCGCTTCTAAAAAAATAAAACCCTCTCTTCCATGGTTCGGTCGCGCGAGAAGGGCTTTAAAATACTGGACACTACCCGGCGACATCCACACCCGTGGGGAAGACTCTCTCCTCCCCCGCACGGATAGCACGTCTCACAGTAAGCGGATAGGCCCGCGGGTCTTGGAAGCCCTCCCTTTCTCTCTCCATGAATATTTTTGAATTAAGTCTTAAACTAGATGTGGATGTTACATCCCCACCCCGGGTCACAATACTACAACACATTCTGATGGCGGAGGAGAGATGTGAAATACTGGGGGAGGGACAGAAAAGGTGACAAACATAGAGTAAATGTAGGAGAGAGCGGGGGGGGGGTCTTTTCACTAACGTTGACAGGTGTATAACGATGGTTAAAGGAGCAATTGCTATTTTTATGACAAAGGTGAAGCAGGGGGTCTCCGGGCTGAATCCCTTAAATTTCAGCTCGGGCCCCCCCCGAGATACAGACCTCCAAAGGGGCACCCTATCTCGGCAAAACTTTAAGGTTCCGCACGTGGGCCTAGTGAAGCTGCCATAACCACAACAGATACATAGAACAGATATAACAAAACAGTATTCCTTGGCGCACTGTCAGATATTAAACCTGGCAAAATAATGCAGTCCCCATGGCTTTGATGATGGTAACATATTATGTCCACAGTCCACAGTGCTCGATTCCTTTGGATTAAAGACTGATCTGGGAATACAAAGACGAAAACCCATTGCGCAGACCCTATGGTCAGTTCAGCTCTCCCCCACCGTTGCCATCTACTACTTAAAATTAGATATAAAATGGGCCTCAAAAGGTATCTTTACTTTCTTCATTTCGTTCTTCAAGGCACCCATAGTGTGATACCAAACATTTATTGCTAAATACAACAGGTAAACACAATGCACTCACATGCCGTTATGCCCTATAAGCAGCATACACAACGTGCCGTCCGCTCACATGGGAGGAATGCCGGGTGATGCAGGGGAGGCTGGAGTTGGCGTGAATCCCGCTTCGTGGCCGCGACTCGGAGCGCTCGTCCTTCCTCTCTGATGACTGTCACCGCTGATCGACCCCTTCTCCTCTCCAAACGTATCACGTTGTTCACGTACTGAAGGCTCCACCCTACGCGCGTTTCGTGACTGCTACGTCACGCTTCAGGGGAAATCGTCACAGCAGTCACGAAACGCGCGTAGGGTGGAGCCTTCAGTACGTGATACAACGCATACTTTTGGAGAGGAGAGGGGTCGATCAGCGGTGACGTCATCAGAGGAAGACGAGGCGCTCCGAGTCGGCGCCACGAAGCGGGTGTTCACGCCAATCCAGCCTCCTCCTGCATCACCCCGCATCCTCCCAGTGAGCGGACGCACGTTGTATGCTGTATAAGCATAACGGCATGTGAGTGCATTGTTGTTTACCCTGTTATTTTTAGCAATAAATGTTTGGTATCACACTATTGGTGCCTTATCTTTCCTTCTTATACGGTCTGTGGTGTCGCTGACGTGGGTTTGGAGTGAGGCTTTCGTTGCCAGCCATACTGACCTGACCATAGGGTACTGCGCAATTGTTGTTCTGTCTTTGTATTCCCAGATCAGTCTTTAATCCAAAGAGAATCGAGCACTGTGGACTGTGGACATAATATTGACCATCACAAAGCCATGGGACTGCATTCATTTTGCCAGGTTTAATATCTGACAGTGCGCCAAGGAATTACTGTTTTGTTTATATCTGTTCTATGTTATCTTGTTTGTGCTTTGTTACATGCCTTGTGGATAGGCTTGTTTTTTATTCCTGAGGCAGCCATTGCCCAGTCTACCAAGTTAGTTTGTGGGGCATCACCTATAGGGTTTCCCCAAAGGGGTTCTCTCTTGTATTTTAGAGCACTTATCATTTCAATTAGTGTAAGTAGTTAGGTTAATAATAGGTTAGCACTGATTATATGTTTTTATTAATTTTTCACCCACAGAAGCTGCACATGATGATGTCACAGCTTCTTATTGGGCCAGCGGCGCGGAGTTTTAACACTCTCCATCATGTGAGCCCTGCTAGCCGTGGTGGAGCGGCTTCCGGCGCCCCCTAAGGGGTCTGTATCTCTGGAAGCAGGGGGTCCCCGAGCTGAAATTAATGGGGTTCATCTCCGGAGACCCCCCTGCTTCAATCCTACTTGGGTTGCCGCTTTAATAGCCATGAGCATTTGGGATTCGAATAAACTCTAGAAAGAAATATGTAAGAGAGAGAAGGAAAGAGAGAAAAGGAGAGAGAGAGAGAGAGCGAGAGAGGAGAGAGAGAGAGAGAGAGAGATAGAGAGAGAGAGAGAGAGATAAAGGTCCAGCTCTTCCAAGATCTTTTGCAACAAGTTTATTTGTTCCGTTGGAGCGTATGAGAGAAGTAAAGATAACTCATTCTACTTCTTCCATTTACTGCAGAAGAAACGTAGAACAAAGGTTGGATGTGGCCATGTCTCCTTGTTTGTGTGACTGGAGCAGGACAAGTGGATCTAGATTGTAAGCTCTCGAGCAAGCCTACTTTCCTAAATGTAACTTTTATGTCTGAGCAACTTCTCCTTGTGTTATTTATATCTTATTTATTTAATGATTGTAACTATTACAGCTGTGAAGCGCTATGTACATTATGGCGCTATACACATAAAGACATTCATTCTTCAACTGCATCACAGGAAACTGAAGGCATTTGCAGTCCAGGTCCATATTCCCTATGTCCACTAGATGGCGTGTTTCAACACATATTAGCATTCACTGTGCATTGGAATGTATTCTAAGGGCTGGTCCCCGCTGGCTACTGCAAGCGCCCGCTGGTGGCGGACGCTGCAGGGACGAGAGCCCTCCCCTCAATGGCGCCGGGCCCCTGAGAGGGGGGCCGCACCGCTGTGGCGCGAGTTGCTCCTACTCTCAATAGAATTGAGAGCAGGACTCGCTATGGAGCGCTAAGCCACGCCCCCCGCGGTTCAGACATGAGGGCGAACCGCCGGGTGCGTCATGGGCCGCGCCCCCCTCACTCCCCCCCGCCACCCCCCCCGGTCTTTTGGTCTGCAGCTCCCTCAGACCGGGGAATCGGCTGCACGCGCCCCCATTCTCGCGGCGGCGTTGCAGCTAGGTACTGGCGGCCTCAGCCTAAGGCCCGACATGTGCAGTGAGCGGCGCTGACCCGTTGCTGACCGGCGCATGCTTACCGTGAGCCCCTGCACAGCCGCAATGAGAGCGGCTTTAGCAGGGGCTCGCGCACGCTTCCCGCACGCCTCGGAAGCGTTGTGTCTGAACACCGCAAGCTCTTCATTCGGCGGCAGGGGCTCTACTGGTAAGCATGCGCGCGCCTCAGCCTGGTCGCGCCGCTCACTTCACCATGTCCGAGGCCCTTAGGCCTGAGCCAGTACCTACGCGCACTCCGCCGCGAGACTGGCGGCGCGTGCATCCGAATTCCCCGGTCTGCAGGAGCTGCAGACCAAAAGACCGGGGGGGGCGTGGCGGTGGAGTGGCGGGGGCGCGGCCATTACGTCACCACCCGTCAGGTTCGCCCTCATGGCTGACCGCCGGGGGCGTGGCTTGCGCTCCTAGCGAGTCCTTCTCTCAATTCTATTGAGAGTAGGAAGCACCTCGCTCCACGGCGTTCGGCCCCCCCCTCTCAGTCGGGCCCGGCGCATTGAGGGGAGGCTCTCGTCCCTGCAGCGTCCGCCCACAGCGGGCCGCTGCAGAAGCCAGCGGGGACAGCCCTTAGAATACATTCCAATGCACAGTGAATGCTAATATTGTGGTGACACTGCCAGCGTCATAAGTAATATGTCCTCGGCGCAATGCCTTCAGTTTTCCTGTGATCAGTTGAGAATGAATGTCTTTAGTGTATAGCTCCATTAAGTCATAGCGCTTCACGCTGTATATTACAACATAATAAAATAAATCAGATAAAAATAACGACAAAGGGGAAGAAGTTCTCGACATAAAAGTTACATTTAGGAAAGGGCGTCCCTGCTCCGAAAGCTTACATCTATATGCCACTTTTCCTCTCTCACGTCACACAACAGTAGACATGGCCAACATCCACCTGTCTACTTTCCTTCTTCTGCCGTAATGAAGAAGTAGATAGTATATCTCTTTACTTCTCTCCTACCTCCCACGGACAATTAACTTGTTGGCAAAGATCTTGGAAGAGCTGGGACCCTTTTATCTCTCCTCTCGTCGCTCTCTCTCCTCCTCTCTCTCGCTCTCTCTCTCTCTCTCCTCTCTCTCTCTCTCTCCCTTTTTTCTTTCTTTCCATCTCTCTCTCTTGTGCATAGTCTTCTGAGTTTATTCGAATCCCAAAGGGCCATGTACTATTAAAGCGGCCACCCAAGTAGATTGACCAGGGGGGTCTGCCGGATATGAACCCCATTACTTCAGCTCTGGGGGACCCACCTGCTTCGCAGAGATCAGACCCCTGGTAGTGGGGCGCAGGAATACCGCTCCACCCTGCTAGCCGGGCTCACTGATGAAGAGTGTTAACTCCCGCGCCCTGCTGGCCAATAGAAGCTTTGACTCTCATG
This sequence comes from Ascaphus truei, assembly GCA_036426205.1. Taxonomy (NCBI): domain Eukaryota; kingdom Metazoa; phylum Chordata; class Amphibia; order Anura; family Ascaphidae; genus Ascaphus; species Ascaphus truei. The sequence continues at coordinate 19,202 of WSYH01000776.1, read as the reverse complement.
TGGCATCTTCCTGTGGTGAAAAAATTAAACTAAAACATATAATCCTTGCTCAACCTATTAACCTAACTTATACACTAATTGAAATTAATAAGTGCTCTAAATACAATATGAATCCCCTATTGTGGGGAAACCCTGCATATGTGATGCCCCACAACTAACTTGGTTAGAACTGGCAATGGCTGCCTCAGAATAAAAACAGCCTATCCACAAGGAATGTACAACCGAATACACACAACAGATAACATAGAACAGATATAACAAACAGTATTCCTTGGCGCCTGTCATATCTTAAAAGCCTGGCAAATAATGCAGTCCCATGGCTTATGATGATGGTAAAATATTATGGCCACAGTCCACATGCTCGATCCTTTGATTAATACTGATCTGGGAATACAAAGACAAACAACAATTGTCGCATACCCCCTATGGTCATGTCATTAGGCTGGCACGAAAGCCTCACTCCAACCCACGTCAGCGCACCCACACCGTATAAGAGGGAAAGATTAAGGCACCAATTAGTTTGATAGAACATTTATTGGCGAAATACACGGGTTAACACACTGCACCACATGCCGTTCTGCTTCTCTAAGCAGCAGCATACAACGTGCCGTCCGCTCACATGGGAGGATGCCGGGGTGAGGCTGGAGTTGGCGTGAATCCCCGCTTCGTGGCCGCGACTCGGAGCGCCTCGTCCTTCCTCTGATGACGTCACCGCTGATCGACCCCTTCTCCTCTCCAAACGTATGCACGTTGTATCACGTACTGAAGGCTCCACCCTACGCGCGTTTTTCGTGACTGCTGGCGATTTAACCTGAAGAATCGGTGACGTCAGCAGTCACGAAACGCGCGTAGGGTGGAGCCTTCAGTACGTGATACAACGTGCATACGTTTGGAGAGGAGAAGGGGTCGATCAGCGGTGACGTCATCAGAGGAAGGACGAGGCGCTCCGAGTCGCGGCCACGAAGCGGGGATTCACGCCAACTCCAGCCTCCTCCTGCATCACCCCGGCATCCTCCCATGTGAGCGGACGGCACGTTGTATGCTGCTTATAGGGCATAACGGCATGTGAGTGCATTGTTGTTTACCCTGTTGTATTTAGCAATAAATGTTTGGTATCACACTATTGGTGCCTTGAAGAACCGTGAAGAAAGTAAAGATACCTTTTGAGGCCCATTTTTATCTACTTTTAAGTAAGTAGCTGGCAACGGTGGGGGAGAGCTGAACTGACCATAGGGTCTGCGCAATGGTTGTTCTGTCTTTGTATTCCCAGATCAGTCTTTAATCCAAAGGAATCGAGCACTGTGGACTGTGGACATAATATTTTACCATCATCAAAGCCATGGGACTGCATTCATTTTGCCAGGTTTAATATCTGACAGTGCGCCAAGGAATTACTGTTTTGTTATATCTGTTCTATGTTATCTGTTGTGTATGTATTGCGTGTTATGGGCTTTTTGATGTAGTGTATGTCGGTTTCTTCGTTGTTGGTTGTGTTACACATTAAATCTCATCTCAAATCTTTTGGCATTACCCGCTCATTTTGCTTCTATTATCCTAGCAGACAGTGTGTGCTGGGGCTATTTGTTGCTTAGATTAATTATGAGACTGCCACAATCAACCATTAGATTATATGACTTTATCAAGCAAGATAGAGGATCAGCCATGGAGATGCGGCCGGAGACACGCGTGGCACCAAAAACCTTTCACTGAAACACTGAAGAATTGATGTCTCAATACTTAGATTAGGGGAAACACTAGCAGATTATTAAAGGGCCATCAGCAAAGTGCAGCCAAGATCTTCAATCGCAAACAATGTTGTCGCCTACTCCAGAAGGATTTGTTGGAGCAAACGTTCGAAGAGAGGTTTTGGCCAACCGAAGTACTGGAAACTCACACTTCCGGGCGGGGCCTACTTCAGGCGGCGCGACCGGCGGAAGGGAAGGCTCTGGCGTGGGAGAGAGAGGTCAAGCCTGGGCAGGAGGCGCCGTGTGGGGATAAAGGAGTGTTAGGGACCCCTGGAGTGAGACAGCTTTTCCAGCGATGTGAGCTAGTATAGGTGTGTTAGAGACACAATTTCATACACATACCAGAACTGGAAGCCCGGTAGATGATACTTTGGTTGTGCCAGCGTGTGAGCTGGAGATGTTTGTGTGAGAGACAGGCCAGACCACAGACCGAACTGGAAAGCCCTGGGAGATGAGACTGTGCCCAGGCGATTTGAGTGCTAGAGAAGTTGTGAGAGAACACGACAGACACCGACAGAACTGGAAGCAGTAACCCCGGAGATGAGACTTGTGGCCAAATCGGTGTGAGTCTCGGAGAGGTGTAGAGACAAACACAGACAGAACTGGAAGCCCGCGGGAGATGAGAACTGTGCCAGGCGGTGTTATCTAGGAGAGGTGTGGAGTAGCACACAGGCAGACACAGACAGAACTGGAAATGCCCCGTGAGATTAGATCTGTGGCCTGCGGTGTGACTGGAGATATTGTGAGAGAGACACAGGCAGACCCGACAGAACTGGAAGCCCCCGGGAGAGAGACTTTTTCCAGACGATGTGAGCTAGGATAGGTTGTGAGAGACACAGGGCAATGACACAGACAGAACTGGAAGGGGCCTCGGGAGATGAGACTGTGCCAGCGAATGTGAGCAGGAAGTTGTGTGAGAGAGAACAGGGGCAGACACGACAGAACTGGAAGTAGCCCTGCAGTGAGACTGTGCCAGCGATGTTAGGGCGTCGGGAGAGGTGGAGAGACACAGCTAGATCACAGGACAAGAACGGGAGCCCTGGCGGGGAGTAAATGAGACTGTGCCAGAAAGATTTGGGCTGGAGGGTGTGTGAGAGGCAGCAGACACTGCCAACTGAAAGTCCCGCGGGAGCTGAGACTGTGCGCAGAGATGTGAGCTGGGAGAGGTGTGTGAAGAGACAAGGCAGACACAGACAGAACGTAAGCCCCGGAGATGAGACTGTGCCAGTGATGTGAGCTAGGAGGATGTGTGAGAGACGGGCAACACAGACAGAACTGGAAGCCCGGGAGGTGAAGACGGTGCCAGCAGATGTGGCTGAGAGGTGTCTGAGAAGACAGCAGACAGACTGGAAGCCCCGTGAGGGGAGACTGTGCCAAGCGATGTGAGCTAGGAGAGGTGTGTGAGAACACGACAGAACTGAAGGCCCCGGGAGAGATGAACTGTGCCATCGGATGTGAGCTGAAGGTGTGTGAGAGAAACAGGCAGACACAAGACAGAACTGGAAGCCCGGGAGATGAGTCTGGGCACGCGATGTGCGCTAGGAGGAGGTGTGTGCGAAACCTGGCAGACACAGACAGAACTGGAAAGCCCTGGAGACTGAGTACTGTGGCCTAGCGATGTGGAGCTGGTAGAGGTAAGAAGAATGAAACACAACGTTCCTGTGCTGCGCTGTCACACCTGCTCTTGAAGTGGGAGCGCCCACCTAGAGAACTCAGCCTCCTTACCAGAACTATTAAAAAAGAAAGAACCAATAAAGTTGTCAAACCACAGCAAGACTGCTGCACACGGTCTCAGGACCCTGTCCAGGGTTTAAAAGGACGACCATAGAACCCCAATCGCCTGTGTGTAAACTGTAACCCCATGTACTGTGTAAACATTATACGCCTATAAAGCCCCAGGAGCGGCCAACTCTAGTTCCTCAAGGGCCCCATACTCAGGTTTTTACAGGATATCCTGCCTTCAACGCACATGTGCTCAACCTTTGTGCTGAGCAGTGGGGATACTTCCTGAAGAGCCTATTGAGGCCTTGAGGACTGGGATTGTCCAGACCTGGCTGTGCATCCCTGTTATTCATGGCTGGTTTCTATACTGACAATGTTTCTATTTGTTTCTATGCGGCAATAAACTGAGGTTTGAATTTGACACCAGCATCCCTACCTGCATACATCAGCTTTCCTGGTCAGCAGCATTATACGAGATATACTGACCCTGCACAGCAGGGTATGAGGGGGGGATCTGCCTACTGCCTCTTAGTCTGTATGTTTATTTTTCTTCCATGTGTTTCTGTTTACAACCGTCCGAGCTTGCGTTGAAACCACCCACTAATTAAAACAGATAGGGGCCAGTGTAGAACCTTTCATAGAGGCTCTTTGGAGTGCTTGGCCAAATTCCGCCCATCACGCTAGGGGGAAGGCGTCGTTGAACCCCTCGCCTGTTCCTCGGAGCAGGCGCTGGCGCCAACGTAGCAAGGACAGCTGTCTGCTTTTAATATAGACCCACCAGGAGTTCAGAACGGGGGCCAACAGGGCCTAGTATGTTGGACCATAAAAGTGAACTTAAGATATAAGGCTTGACCGATGCATATCGATCCATTTACATCCTGTGTGTGTGTGTGTGTAGTGTGAATGTGTGTGTGTGTGTGTGTGTGGTGTGTGGTGTGTGTGTGTGTATGGTGTGTGGTGTGTGTGTGTCTGTCTGTCAGTATGTGTATATTCTACTATCATTATCTCTCCGATCTTCATCTTCAACTCATCCATTCTTTATATATTACATATCCCTCATCATCTCTCCCCTCAGCAATAGTATAACTCGCTACTAATATACAGTGCTCTGTACCACATGAGACATACGACTCAACACCACAACGGGATCCCAAGAGCCAGTACTCCAACTGAGACACACACTAGTCACACCAGAGTCAGACTGACTCAGATACACACGGACACACACACCTATCAGAGTTGACTGAGTACACATCACACACATACCCTATACACACAGACGATATCACACAGCACAGCCGACTCAGGATACACACGACACACACTGATACACACGTAGATCAGCATCGACTGAATACCCAACACACTATACAACACATCAGATTAGGATAACTTAGCAAACACACATAACACACTCAACACTTGATACATCATAGATTGGCGGCTAGGGTCCTATAGAAAACTGCAATATCATCAACTATGTCACAAAATCGTTTTGTGATTCCGCTGAAGAGAGGATGACTCGACGCCTGCACCCTGCTTTCTTGTGTCCCAAGTTTTAAAGCGAAGTATTTTTTTCAAAAGAGACTGTGATGGTCATGGTAGGAGAAAGGGGTATGTAACTTTTCTGGATACTACATAGTGAAGTGCGTAATCCATAAAGTAGTAGCATCACGTTACTACAGTGGCGGGGTAAAAGCGTTTGTTGAATCGGCAGATAATTAGGAAATGCCAACATTTGTAACCATGTAAACTCTTAAATCAAAAGCAGATCTTTTCTTAATATTCCAAATAGGGTTTATATTAACCAATTCATTTCTTTTAAACAACAATTCTGTATGAATTATGACAAACAATGATAATTAACAGGCAGGGTAGTGTGAAAAGGGTAAGTGAAGTCCCGCTGAAAGTTTTTCAAGGCCTTAGTAAATAAAGGGGTAATTACATCAGGTTAATTTCAAATAGTTAATGCAGGCATCTTCAGGGAGTAGTTTGGGAGAGCCCCACCCTATAAATAAAGATCGAGAACTTTAGTGAGTTGGTCTTCTCGCACTTCAGGTGTGTGGAACCGCAGCATGCCTTGGAAATCAAAGAAATCTCTTGAGGACCTCAGAAAAGCAGTTCTTGATCATCGGCAGTCTCAAAAAGGGTTCAAATAAAACCTTTCTAAGATTTGGGGCTCGCCCAATCCACCTGTCAGACGAAAATGGAGAAAGGTTCAGATGCACAGTCACTTTAACGCCAGGACCGTCGTCTACCAAAATCTCTCCCAAGAACAAACCTCCAAATCATCAAGAAGTCACAAGAACCTCATCAGTAAACATCCAAGATCATGCAGGCCACTCTCCATCCGCCTTGGTTAATGTGAGTGCGTGTTTCATGACTCACTATACACAAAAGACTGACTCAAGAATGGTGTTCATTGAAGCATGGCAAGGAGGAAATCATGCTTTTTTAAAATGAACACTTGCTACTTGTCTGTAGTTCGCCATAGAGCACAATATTCCTCTGGACAGATACGAGTCAAAGGTGAACTTTTTCTCTCCACAGTTAGAAAAATTATGTTTGGCGAAAACCAAAGCTCGTTCAAAAAAGAAGATCCTTTGTGATCCCAACCGTCATGCATGGTGTGGGGTGTGATGGTTTGGCGTGCTTTGCTGCCTCCTCGGACCTGGACGGACGGTCTTCCCATTATTGACACCAACCATGAATTTTGCATAGTATCAAGAAGATAGATGGCAATGTCAGGCCATCCGTCTCAGAAGCTGAGCTGAAGCGAAGTGGGTCCATTCGAGCAAGACCAATTATGCAAAACTCACAAGGCAGATCTACAAAGAATGCGCCCGTAGAAGAAGAAATTCTGCATTTTAGACTGGCCTAGTCAAAGTCCAGTCCTAAATCCCATTGAGAACTTTGTTGGGGCACGGACCTGAGCGAGCTGGTCCATGGCAAGGAAGGCCCTTAAATGTCAGAGTTGAAGCAGTATCTGTAAGGAGGAATGGGCCAAAATAACTCAAACCCCGACGTGAGATACTGACCAGCAGTTACAAAGCGCGCAGTTGAAGTCTATTGCTGGTCATGGGGGGGGGGCGGGTCCACCCAGTACTGACATCTAAGGGGCGCCACCAGGTACTGAATCTAAGGCTAGGCGCCACCGCGGTAGTGAATCTAACTGCGCGCCACCAGGTACTGAATCTAAAGGGGGGGAGCGGCCCACCATGAACGTTATTGATCTACTAACGGGCGGCGCCACCAGTACTGAATCTAAAGGTGGGCGTCACACGTACTGAATCTAAAGGGGCGCCACACGTACTGAATCTAAAGGGGGCGCCACCAGATGCTGAATCTAAAGGGGCGCCACCAGGTATGAATCTAACGGGCGGCGGTGCGCACGCGGGCGATACAGTGTACTGAATCTAAAGGGGGCGCACCAGGTACTGAATCTAACGGGGCGGCCACCGAAGGTACTGAATCTAAAGGAGGGTCGCCACCATTATCTTGAATCTAAAGGGGGGCCACCAACCAGTGTACTGAATCTAAAGAGGGAGGCTCCACCAGGTACTGAATCTAAAGGGGCCCACCAGGTACTGAATCTAAGGGGCGCGCCACCAGGGTACTGAATTAAAGGGGGCGGGCCACCAGGTACTGAATCTAAAGGGGCGCCCAGCAGGTGCTGAAGCTAAAGGGGGCGCCACCACCGAGTAACTGAATCTAAAGGGGCAGCCAGCAGGTGCGACTCTAAAGGGGGCACCGTACTGAATCTAAGGCGCCAAGGTGCTGAATCTAAGGGGATCAACATCTTAACAAGAAAGGTCACATACTTTTGTACACAAGGATATTGAATGTTGAATCATTTTGGAAAATAATGTTGAAAAGATCATGTTTTTGTGTTATTTGTTTGAATCAGGTGAGCTGTAGCTATTATTGGGACTTAGACACTCGTATAACATTTCATGTTTGAAATATGTGAAAGTCCCCAAGTGGTTCACACAAACTGTTCCTCCTCCCCCTGTATTGTTACTTCTTATTGCCTGAAGCGCTTATTCCGCATTATCTATATATATAAAACTCAAAAGTGTTTGATTGTTAGTAGATGTGGGGAATCTCATTGTGCCGTCGGGTCCGCCCGCCTTCCCCGCCTCTCATTGGTCACGAGGTACGCTGACATCACGGACACACCAACTGCCACTGTGACAACACAAACACACACCACGATACTGCCACACACTCTACGAGCCCTCATGACGCTCCACTCAGTACCGTCGACATACCCTGAGCACTGTCACCCGCATACCTGCGAAGGCTTAAACTGATCCGCTCAGCAATAGCCTCTCTGACCCTCTCGTCCTCAGTCCCTCCCCTGCGGACTCACCCAGCCCCCCCTGGGATCACCCCTGCGACGTCACCACATCAAACCTTGGTCCATACTGTAAAGCCTTTCCAACCCTCTCTCCCTGCGCTCCTTACTACGCTCTCCCACCATCCTACTCAATCACACACACGCTCCCTTTCAACAAACGCGCTCTCTCCACCTCTCTCGCACCTACAACCTCCCTTCAACATCAGACAACAACCATCAATAACCGCCTCTGCTCTCCACCTCCCCTCTAACCCATCCACCGCCACCCGCTGTAAAACACCGCTCACAAACAACGACCTCCACTGTGCAACCCCATCCGCACCTCGTCTCAGCAGGCCTGACAAATGGCCGACACACCCCCACCCCGGTCTCCCCACCACGCTATATACAGCCGTTTCCGCTATTTCAAAATGGCGCCTCCCCCGCTCCGCTATCACGCCTCCGCTTTGCACCTACCTTCCCGCCCGCTCCCCTCTATGTCCCCAGCTACCCCTACAAAATATCCCAACAACATCACGCTACACCGTCTCCACTTTGCACCATGCCGACTACACCCACCCGCGCCTGCGCCTCAGCAGCCCTCACACATCGCCGAATAAACATCACCTTCTCGCCGCCCCGCCTCTGTAACACCCGATCCCCGCTTACTGTCCATGGCCCAGTAATAAGCACACTCACTGCCACCGCTGTTGCACCACGATTACTGTGTCAAACAATTCTCAGGCTCACCACCTCCGCTGTGCACCACCCCCATTACTAGGACAAAAATGCCCGTCATCAAATGTCCTTAACGTTCACCGCTCATCACCACGGGAAACGAAACGTTGAAGGGGGGGGGGGGAGATCGGAGATGTGAACTGGGGGGGGGGAGCGCTGTGAAGAGGGTGGAGAGAGTGGAAGGGTTGGAGAGAGAGGGGGAGCGATAACATTACATCCCAGCAACCTGGGTAAGATCAGCTAGTGTGTTATATTATTACATCACCTGAGCTACTACAGTTAAATGCTCAGTTACAATGTGGGATTCATTACCCATGGAGACTGTGATGGCGAGATACAATAGATTGTGTTCAAAAAAGGTTGGATGTCTTTTATTAGATGGAAGGTAATACAGGATATACCAATAAGTATCATGGAAGAAATGTTGATCCAGAAGATAATATCCGATTGCCAATATCTTGGAGCAGGAAGCAATTTCTTTTTCACCCTTATGAGATATCATTGGTGATATGACACTGGGGTTTTTTGTTTTGCCTTCCTCGGATCAATAATTATCAATAAGTCTAGATATAGGTAGAAGTATCTGTTGTCTAAATTTAGCTTAGGTTGAACTTGATGGACGTACTTCTTTTTTCAACCTCATCTACCATGTTAACTGTGTGACTGTGTAATGTGTAACTGTTGTAACTGTGTAGCAACTGTGTGTTACTGTGTAACTGTGTGTACATGTGTGACTGATGTACTGGGTGACTGTGTGACTGTGTGACAATGTCTGCAGTGACGGGCTGATGTACATGGATGGCGCTATAGAAAAGATATACATGCATTACACTTGTAAACGCACACAACTTTGAAGAGAACCCTGGTGTCATCTAGTGGGACCTGGCATATGGGGATAAATAATTCATGTACAGCTAAGGCTGCGGCCAGGCAGGGAACGGCGGCGCTGGCGCATCCTGTGTCTGCACCCTGCTCTGGCCAGGGCGTTTGAGCCGGCTAGGCGGCGCGTCGCCTTGGGGCGCGTGCCATGACATCACGGAGCTGGTTCGCCCTCATTGGGCGAACCGCTCACGTGACGCGGCTGCGAGCGGCAAATTCAAATTTGGGCGTGCTCTCGAGCGGGCCGAGCTGGTGCAGGCGCTCGCTCACGCTGGCCACACACATTGCCGCAATGTGTTTCATCGGCGGCCAGCATGAGGCAGCGCCGCCCGCCCCGCGCCTTGCGAGGCCATAAGAAAGAAGAGAAACGTCCAACAAACTACGGGCAGCAAGTCATGATCATTCAGAGGAGAACAGAAAAAAATAGTAATTAAAACATAACTTTTAATATAAGCGATAGGTGATTATTTAAACACCACAAGGGATGATGAATAACCCTAATATATAGGTATAACTAACACTCATAATTAACAAAAAGTTTAGTCCTAGAGGCAGTAGCAGTTTAGGGAATTATAGCAGCGAGTTATAAAATTCCCTGGCGAATGCTCATTCATCATAAATAGGCGGGCGGGTAGAGCCATGCAGGGCGGGAATGGACCTGGATATACATGGTCTCACTATTAGTAACAATTGCTTTCCGGATATGCAAATAGTAGTGTACGCAATTGGGGCTGCAGTGTTCTGATCAACCAGACCAGCAAGGTGTTATTTAGTCAATATTTGTATAATCTTATTGGCTCGGCGTGATATGCCGAATTCTAATATTAGTAACACGAATCAGCTATCTTTATGACGCCATTCTACTCAGAATAAGGCCTCACGTCCAACAGAACGCGATGACGACGTCGCGCTTACGTGTGCGTGCGCGCGTTCGCCCGCTCTTCTCGCTGTGTTCTGTGGGAGTTTTCAACACAAGAAAACGCCCCCGGGGCGGGCGGCAGTGCATCGTATCGCGGCTGCGCAGCTCGAGCTTTCAACTGAAGTTGAATTTCACAGCGCACCGCGTCAGCGTTACTGCGCCAGCCAATCAGAAACACACACTTTTATTAAAATAAAAGTTGACGCCCCCAATCGCGTCATTCTGTCTGCTGGGGATGTCGCACATCGCCCAGCAGACAGATGCTCGCAAACTCGGACGTGGCGAATGCGGGCCTAGAGCTGAGTCCCCAGCATCACTGTGCCGTGGCACGCTCCCGGGCGGGGGGGGGGGGGCGGCGCGTGCCACAGTCGGCACAGACAACAAACACGCGATCTGCGGTCTAGGGGAGAGAAGAACGTTTGCAATGGGAGGGGGCGTGGCGGTAGGTTTGGCGGGGCGTGGCCATGACGTCCCGCGCTGGTTCGCCCTCATTGGCTGAACATCCGGCGGGGGCGTGGCCACGCCCATCGCAAATGCCAATCTCAAATTCCCCTGCCGGCCTGAAAACCTGTCGTGCACCGCTGGGGAAGGGTGCGCGACAAGGTAGGGACTGGGACCAGAGGAATTGGGGGAGGCGGGGCTTGATCACACAGCGCACGCCTCGGGGTGCGCTTAAGTTAGTGGACCAGCAGCCTGAAGTTTACACACTACTTAAACCTCATTCTAAGTAGAATGAGCTAGGAGATGGAAAGTGAGCTAAAGAAGAGAAGGGTCCCTATTAAAAACTCCTACATGGGATACTTAGAAATGAGATGTAACTCTCAATGTATATTTCCTGGTAAAACATTTTATTTTGAAAAAAGAAATAGCTGGTGCTCTGCCCCCAGAAAATTACCTAAATGTATATGGCTTAAGTATTGCCAATCTCAAGTATTACATCACCTAATGATGATAATCTGAACTTCAAATCTCTCACGGAGGTCGCACCCATGGGCTGCGGACTCACACGGAGATGCGTTCAACAGCTACCTGCCTGCCTCAAAATTGAATGAAAACGCACCGCATTTCGCGTGCCCACACACGCCTCTTCCAGGCCGAAAGTCTCCTAGACTACTTTCTTTCTTTGTTAACTGTACATTTGAATTGTCCAACTAACTGTAAGCAGAAGACACAGTTATATCCGTTATATGATATCCCATGCGTGTTGATACAGTCGGGTCTATTTGACTACCAATCTACAGCTACATAGTTGTGGAGACATTTGAGTTCTGTACCAACAATTCTTGTATACTGCTATATATATGTCAATCCCTACTCTAGAGGCAGATGATCGGGTGCGCACTCACATCTAGGTAGGTGTATTATTATAAACAGAAAGAAACACACAATCCCTCACGGAACACCAAAGTTCCACACCACCTACATCTGAAGAGCCGCCCTACGCGTTTCGTTCCTGCGAACTTCTTCAAGGGCATGTAGGTGGTGTGCTGAACTTTGGTGTGCCATGCGGGATTGTCCACCAAGGATTCTCTTGGATCCGGGGAATGCTGTGGATGGCCGTCACGAGGCTTCTCTCTCTGAGAAAGATGAGTGCTGGACTTCCCTTCACTGTATGACCCAGTGTGGTTCCAATCTCAAAACCCATCTATGTTTGTGATGCTACTGATTTTGTAATATATATTTTTCTATAAAAGCAATCTGCACCTATATCTTGTATCCCTCTCTTCCATTTTGGATATCTCCTCCCTATCCTCCTGGTGATCTGCAACCCGAGTTAGTTACTCCTACAACACCACAACAAGGCTTTAACTACTCATATTAAATGTGAGTAGGACTCCATCTGGGTACTGTATAGAATTTCCCGGCCCATTTGCTTACTCTATTGCACTATTGTGTGTTCTTTCTGTTTTATATATTACACCTACCTGGATGTGAGTGTGCATCCGATCATCTGCCTCTACACTGCTCGCTATGGATTTGGATGGAATCCATCTCAGGACTGCATCCATCACAGGACAGTATTAACACCTCTCGCTGTTTCTCTCATTTATTTCACACTATCTTTACTACAGTATTTGCGCTTGATCTTGTACACAATCCTTACACTTAGGCTGCGAGAACTGGCGCCTTCTCCCGTGGCGGAGGTGCGCGGAGGCTGAGGGAATATGGGTGCTTTCCCTGGCCATGGTGGACTGGCTGTGGGGGGCGTTCCAAGGGGCGTTCTAGTGACGTCACGGAGCTGGTTCGCCCTCATTGGGCGAACCGCTCACGTGAAGCCTGTCGGGCTGAGAAATCAAGTTACTGATTTCTCACGCAACGTGGCCCCCCTCCTGCTTCTGCGCGCACGCGCCCCGCACGCCGCATGGACGTGAGCACTGCTATAGGCTGTCTGATCACTCAGCGTGCGGACACTTTCGTGGGGTCTGCGGCACCATGTCTGAGGCCTTAGGCTTATTCCATAGACACTGAAGCCGTGCGAGGCGCGCTGAGGCTGAGGGAAAGCGGTGTGCTTCGCTAGCCTTAGTTCCGTGCCTCCGTGGGGCGTGTCTGGGGGCGGCCAGTGACGTCCACGGAGCTGGTTCGCCCTCATTGGGCGAACTGCTCACGTGACTGCCCTACGCTCCGTGATCGCCGAAACTAAAAGATTTTGTTAAGACACACGCTTCCGCAGGCGTGGGCGAAGCGTGCGCGAGCCCCTGCTAAAGCCGCTCTCATTGCGGCTGGCAGGGGCTCACTGGTAAGCAGCGCCGCGCCTCAGCACGGTCAGCGCCGCTCACTGCACCATGTCCGGGCCTTAGCTGAGGCCGCCAGTACACCTACGCTGGCAACGCGCGCCCCGCGAGACTGGCGGCGCGTGCAGCCGATTCCCCGGTCTGCAGGGAGCTGCCAACCAAAAGACCGGGGGGGGGGGGGCGTGGCGGGGGAGTGACGGGGGCGGCGGCCATGACACGCCACCGCGGCAGGTTCGCCCTCATTGGCTGAACCGCCGGGGGGCGTGGCTTAGAGCTCCATAGCGAGTCCTGCTCTCAATTCTATTGAGGAGTAGGAAGCAACTCGCGCCACGCGGTGCGGCCCCCCTCTCACGGCCCGCGCCATTGAGGGGAGGGCTCTCGTCCCTGCAGCGTCCGTCCGCCACGCGGCGCTGCAGTAGCCAGCGGGGACCCAGCCCTTAGAATACATTCCAATGCACAGTGAATGCTAATATTGTGTTGAAACACTGCATCTAGTGGACATAGGGAATATGGACCTCGGACTGCAAATGCCTTCAGTTTCCTGTGATGCAGTTGAAGAATGAATGTCTTTATGTGTATAGCCCATTAATGTACTATCGCTTCACAGCTGTAATATTTACAATCATATAAATATATAGATATAAATAACACAAAAGGGAAGAATTTGCTCAGACATAAAAGTTACATTTAGGAAGGGAGTCCCTGCTCCGAGAGCTTACAACTAGATCCACTTGTCCTGCTCTCACGTCACAAAACAGGAGACATGGCCACAATCCAACCTTTGTTCTACGTTTCTTCTGCAGTAAATGAAGAAGTAGAATGAGTATATCCTTTACTTCTCTCATACGCTCCAGACGAAAATATACTTTGTTGCAAAAGATCTTGGAAGAGCTGGAACTCTTTTATCCTCTCTCTCTTCCATCTCTCTCTCATCTCTCTCTCTCCTCTCTCGCTCCTCGCTCTTCTCTCGTTCTCATCCTCTCTCTCTCCTCTCCTCTCTCTTCTCTCTCCTTTTTTCTTTTTCTTTCTCATCTCTCTCTCTTGTACATATTTCTTTCTAGATTTATTCGAATCCCAAATGCTCATGGGCTATTAACGCGCAACCCAAGTAGGATTGAAGCAGGGGGGTCTCCGAGATGAACCCATTAATTTCAGGCTCTGGGGGACCCCCTGCTTCCAGAGACAGACCCTGTGGGGCGCCGGAAGCCGCTCCACCACCGCTAGCAGGGCTCACATGATGGAAGAGTGTTAAAATACCCGCCCGCCCTGCTGCCAAAAGAAGCTGTGACTCATCATGTGCAGCTTCCTGGGTGAAAAAATTAACTAAAACATATAATCAGTGCTCAACCTATTAACCAACTTATACACTAATTGAAATGAATAATGCTCTAAATACAAGAGAGAATCCCCTTTGGGGGAAACCCTATAGGTGATGCCCCACAAACTAACTTGGTAGACTGGGCAATGGCTGCCTCAGGAATAAAAACAAGCCTATCCACAAGGCATGTACAACAAGCAACACAACAGATAACATAGAACAGATATAAACAAAACAGTAATTCCTTGGCGCACTGTCGATATTAAACCTGGCAAAATGATATCAGTCCCATGGCTTTGATGATGGTAAAATATTATGTCCCAGTCCACAGTGCTCGATTCCTTTGGATTAAAGACTGATCTGGGATACAAAGACAGAACAACAATTCGGCGCAGTACCCTATGGTCAGAGGTCAGTATGCTGCAAACGAAAGCCTCACTCCAAACCCACGTCAGCGACACCACCAAACCGTATAAGAGGAAAGATAAGGCACCAATAGTGTGATACCAAACATTTATTTGCTAAATCCAACAGGTAAACAACAATGGCACTCACATGCCGTTATGCTCTATAGCAGCATACACCGTGCCGTCCGCTCACATGGGAGGATGCACGGGGTGATGCAGGAGGGGCTGGATTTGGCGTGAATCCCCGCTTCGTGCGCGACTCGGAGCGCCTCGTCCTTCTCTGATGACGTCACCGCTGATCGACCCCTTCTCCTCTCCAAACGTATGCCCCGTTGTATCACGTACTGAAGGCTCCACCCTACGCGCGTTTCGTGACTGCTGACGATTTACCCCTGAAGAATGACGTCAGCAGTCACGAAAGCGCGTAGGGTGGAGCCTTCAGTACGTGATACAACGTGCATACGTTTGGAGAGGAGAAGGGGTCGAGTCAACGGTGACGTCATCAAAGGGACGAGGCGCTCCGAGTCGCGGCTCCACGAAGCGGGATTCACGCCAACTCCAGCCTCCTCCTTGCATCACCCCGGCATTCCTCCCATGTGAGCGGACGGCAGTTGTATGCTGCTTATAGGCATAAGGCATGTGAGTGCATTGTTGTTTACCCTGTTGTATTTAGCAATAAAGGTTTGGTATCACACATTGTGCCTTGAAGAACCTGAAGAAAGTAAAGATACCTTTTGAGAGCCCCATTTTTATCTACTTATAGTAGTAACTGGCAACGGTGGGGGAGAGCTGAACTGACCATAGGGTCTGCGCAATGGTGTTGTTCGTCTTTGTATTCCCAGATCATCTTTAATCCAAAGGAATCGAGCACTGTGGACTGTGGACATAATATTTTACCATCATCAAAGCCATGGGGACTGCATTCATTTTGCCTAGTTTTAATATCTGACAGTGCGCCAGGAATTACTGTTTTGTTATATCTGTTCTATGTTATCTGTTGTGTATGTGCAGCTTCCTATTGGCCCACGTGCGGAACCTTTAAAGTTTGCCGAGATAGTGGCTGCCCCTTTGGAGGTCTGTATCTCGGGGGGGCCCGAGCTGAAATTTAATGGGATTCAGCCCCGGAGACCCCCTGCTTCAAACCTTTGTCATAAAAATAGCATGAATTGCTCCTTTAACCATCGTTATACACCTGTCATACGTTAGTGAAAAGACCCCCCCCCTCTCTCTCTTACATACTCTATGTTTTCACCTTTCTCTGTCCCTCCCCCAGGTATTTCACACTCTCCCCTCCGCCATCACTGAATGTTGTATTATTAGTGACCCGGGGGATGTAACATCCACATCTATTTAAGACTTAATTCAAAAATATTCATAGGAGAGACAGGGAGGGGCTTCCAAGACCCCGCGGCCTATCCCGCTTACTGTGAGACGTGCCTATCCGTGCGGAGAGAGTCCTTCCCCCTACGGGTGTGGAGGTCGCCGTATTTTAAAAGCCCTTCTCGCGCGTCCGAACCATGGAAGAGAGGGTTTTATTTTTTTTTAGAAGCGATTTGATTCCGGCTTTGCAAATCCGTGGTCAAAATGTCTCAATCGTTCAAATGTTGCCAGTTCGCTGGTATTGTAGAACCTCCATTAAATCCCAAACCGAACGGAAAAACTCAAAAATGGGATCTCCTCTCCCCGAGGCTGGCGAGAGTGCAGCAATAGATGTGAGGTTAGCTGCTGGGCAGGGACTCCCTAATTCACTTAGTTTTAAGCTTACAAACCTCGTCACGGTATCCCCTCCTCTGCACGTCCTACTGCACCCACAAAATGCTCTCGTGGCCTCTGTAATAGAAGGAGGGCTGTCTTAGTAGTCTGAAGCTCCTGGGAATGAGCAGTCTATTGAGACAGTTCTCCCTCCTTTAGAGAGGTTAGGAGAGCTATTTGCGGGTGCAGAGATGGTGTCAGGAGTTGCAGAGGGGACACTGTGGCGAGGTGTGCAAGCTCACTATGCTTTGGCCCAAGAATGTAACATAATAACCCGCACTTATAAAAAGAAAAAGAGATTTAACTACATCATTTGTCTTATTGGATGTTGCACTGGGGCTTTCTGTCTTGGGATATATACATGAGGTCACAATCCCAGCCACGCTCCTATCTGACACAGATATATATATTGAAACACAAAAATAACCTGCACAGACCTAAAATAAAGTGTGCTAAAACCAGTAAAGTGTGAATAATAAACACCACCGGCGATGCTGGGGATGGGAAATATATGAAAACTAACACAGGAAGAAAGAATCCCCTGAATAGCACTCTAACATACCCGAAATGTATCAAAGAAAGTCTATTAATCACATACACATAAATGGTTAAAATGAGGAGCAGTGGTGAGCTACAAAGCTGTAATAAACTGAACCTTAAGGTGTGGGGAAAAATGCAGTGTACTTAAAGTGAGTGTCCTTAAACCAGGGTATGCCTGTATTTACTTTACTCACCTGTTCTTTCCTTATATTCCTCCACCATATTAAAATACTGGAAACAAACGAAAACTTCCAAACTTATTCACTGAATGCTCTTAATCCAACTTTCCTTTTTTTTTCTATTTTATTGATTCTTGTACTGCAATTTTAGATGTACTGTTGATCTGGGAAACTCAGCCCTTTTTCAGTTCTTCAGAATATGCATTTATTGTTAAGCAGTGTATTTTATATTTAAAAAAAATAACTTTTAGGTCTATTTTCTCAAGCAAGAAGGAACATCAGTCTATTTCTCTTCACTTGGATTTCCCGCATCAGGAGTAGGAGGGCCAGACAAATCTGCACTAATAATGAGCAGCGGGAACTGCCAAAATACTGTCGGGTTCAGTAATATATTCAATACACTTTATTCAATAGACGGAGTACATTCGGGACTCTCACTGATGCGTATCACACAGTGATTACGCCAGTTATTGATACACCGAATATATCTCCAGCCTCAGAGACATTTGAGCACTCAAGGCTAATACATCCTCCTCCTCCCTTGTTGAGATCACAGCTTTATCTGGTGTCATACCTATATCTCTTATTATATGTATTGAATAGTATTTTGTATTTGCTATCTGCTAGCAGGCATAGGTTGTACTATTTTTAATAAATAGTTTTTTACATTGATATACGAACTAGGAGTGTGCACGCTTCCTTTTCGTTTCTACAAATGTGCATTGGGATTGGGTTCAGTCCTTGAAGAGCTGCCTTTCTCCCCAGCTTCATACACTCCTCTGTTCATTGCCACCACTTGTTGGCATATTTTTGGGTACTTAATCCATTCCATTTGCAGAATATTGATTCCTCCATATTTATAGATTTGTGGTATTACATATGTATCACCAATTGAATTATTCATATTGGTCTTTTTTTGTGTGTGTATATATATATGACCCATTAAGGTTGAAACATGTCTGTGAGTGGTTTGACTGGCTTTGCATCTAATTCCATGCTGTGTTTAAAGCTCTATGAACAGCATTGCATTTGCTTGTATGGGTTCCATGTAAATGGTTTTTCAGGCAAAAAGTGACACATTGTGTGCTCATTTGCATGTAGTTTCCCAGAATCCCTTGCTGCAGTGGAAACACTGTATGCTAGGTGATAATGGTGGAAGGCAGGGTTGCAGACCTGTCTAAGACATGTGAATGTGCTCATACGATCAGAGGAGCTGAGTATCCAGCCACTGGTGCATGAGTATTATGTCACAACACGCTCCCTAATATCTGTTGTTTGTGAGTTTTTATTTGTTAGATTTTTGGGAATATTAAATGTCTATTTTGAACTTATTGCAGTAGGATCGGGCGCTTTCTTCTTTTTTTCTACAGATCATTGGAAAGTCGTTGGCTCCATAAAGACGGGTGCCTGGTTCCAGCATTAAGAATCGTCTACAAACATTTTAATTTTTGGGAACATTTTACAGTGGACTTCCACCTCTACTGGGGTTTGGACTTCATATTGGTTTAATTGCATTTAATATATTTCTGCACAATTTATATATTTATATCTGTTTCACCTCCATATCAGGTTTTCCCTCTAATTTAACTATATAGTCTTTTATATAGGCTTATAGAATTTATTATTTGGTCACAAATCACATCACTAGTTAGACATTGTTTATATCTACTATATATTTCTCAAAGTGTCCTATGTGTCGTTGCCTGTCTGTCTGTCTGTATGTGTCTCCCTGTGTCCCTCCCTGTGTCCCTAGCGGCAATCAGATTGGACCTTGGGCCAGGCCAATGAGATTGCTCCCTTGGCCCGCCCGCCTCCGCACACCTCTCATTGGCCTGAGGCGGAGTGACGACACACACACACACACACACACCGCGGCGCTCATCGGGACCCGCGCGCACCTCCTCCTCTCCCCGGGTCTCCCGCTTTCCCGCG
>WSYH01007561.1:0-32680 GCA_036426205.1 Ascaphus truei | reverse complement strand
AAAAAGGTCCTCTGGCTCTCTTTGGAGAATGTATTCGGGAGAGTGCGTCTGGCTTTACGTTCTTGGTCCCGGGGATATAGGAAAGGTGAAAAATCGAATCAGAAAAAAAAGAGCCCAACAGACTGTCGTGGACCAAGGCGTCGAGCGTTTCTATGTAAAAAGGTTCTTGTGGTCCGTGAGAATAGTAAACGGCTCTTCGACCCCTCCAGCAGGTGTCTCCGCTCTTGAAGAGCCATCTTCACGGCCAGAAGTTCCCTGTTACCCACGCATAGTTCCTCTCGGCGGATGAGAATTCTTGGAAAAAATATGCACAGGGAGTACTTATCTTGAGGCGTGGGTCTCTGAGAAAGAACGGCTCGCACACGCCACAATCAGAAGCTCGACTCAGGACGAGGGAAGTTCAATGTTGGGATGACGGAGAATAGGTGCGGATATAAAAGCTTCCTTGAGTGTCTCGAAGGCGGAGATAGCCTCGGATGACCATGCAGAAGGATCAGCTCCTTTTTTGGTGAGCGCAGTGAGGGGTGCCACAATGGTAAAAAACTCTGTATAAACTTACGATAGTAATTAGCGAACCCTAAAAACTTGTATGGCCTTGAGAGAATTGGGTCTTGGCCATTCAGTGGACTGCTTGAAGTTACCGGAGGTCATCATAAACCCCTCATTGGAAATGAGTTACCCCAGGAACGGAGTAGAGGTCTGATGAAAGGTGCACTTCTCCAGTTTGGCGTACAAATGGTGTCACGGAGATGGGAAAGGGACGTAGGAGGTGTGGAGTATATGGTCCTGGAGATTTTTGGAAAAAATCAGGATATCATCCAAGTATACTATAACAAATATTGAGTACCTTACGAAAGACGTCGTTGATGAAATCCTGGAAGACAGAGGGAGCATTACATAAGCCGAAAAGGCATTACAGATACTCGTAGTGTCCACTATGCGTGTTGAAGGCTGTTTTCCATTCATCCCCCTTCCTGATGCGCACCAGGTTAAGGCACCACGTAGATCCAACTTGGAAAATCTTGGCCCCTGTAATTTATCGAACAGTTCGGTAATAAGGGGAAGGGGGTAACGATTTTTGATGGTTATGTGGTTCAAACCCCTGTAATCGATGCAAGGCCTCAACGACCAGTCCTTTTTCTTGACGAAGAAAAACAACAGCCCCTGCTGGGGAATTGGAGTGACGAAGAATAAAGCCTTTCTTGAGATTCTCCTGGATATATTCATCCATAGCGTGAGATTCTGAAACGACAGGGGTAGGTCTTGGACTTGGGTAGGGAGTAACCTGGAACCAGTCGATCGGAAAATCGGAAGTCCTGTGTGGGGCAAAAGGTCTGACTGTACCTTATTGAAAACGTCCTCTGATTGGTGGTAAACAGAAGGTAGAATAACTTCGGGAACAGAGGTATTGGCCAGCAGTTGATGAGTCTCGTCTGACCTCGGCCTCAGGAAATGGGAGCAGAGGAAGTCGAGTCATGAGAGGATTGTTAAGCTGTAGCCAAGGAAGACCAGGGGAGTTTGTTATCCCAGAGCGTGAATGGCATCGAGAACTAAGATCTCCTTGTGCAGATGTGAGGACAGAAGCAAGGGGGCATCTATGAGGGATGTGGGCCGGGGTAAGAGGACGTCCATCGATACCGATGAGTGCGTTGGTACCTTCTTCTCATGAGCGGTATGGCGGTTTAACCTGGTCGAATTCAAGGTCACAAAGATTCATCAGTCCTGAGTCAATGGAAGCGGCGGTAGAAGTCTGGAACTAATTGCCTGAAAGGGAGACTGGAAATGTAAGTTTCTTAGGGAGTTCACCGTTATGAAGGGACGTGGAGACATTACCCAGAGAAAGCCCCCTCTGTACTCACGGGGTGTTCATTTCCGAGGACGCAGTGGACACTCCCGAACAGATGCCCATGGATCCGCAGTAGAAACACAATCCCCGGCGTGGCGGAACTGCGTATCAGTGTGCAGATGCATTGTACCCAATTGGATTGGTCTGGCAACTCCAGTGCAGGACGAAGAGATGTGGTAGCACTTGGAGGAGCCGGAGTGGCTGCTGGGAGTGCTGGAGAACGGAACTTGAAAGTATGGAAGCGAGTGCGCTGACGCTTGTGGGCGTACCTGGATACGTTGATCCATCGGAAGCCAAATCAATGAGGACCTCCAATTGATCCGGCCGGATTGGCGAGAAAGTTCATCATTGATGGGATCTGCCAGGCCTTGCCAGAAATACGGAGACGAGAGCCTCTGTCCCCAGTTTGTCTCGGCTGCTAGAGTCCGGAATTCCACAGCATACTGTGTCACCATCCGCCGTCATGAGTGATCTGGAGGAGAGAAACAGATGCCATCTCCCGACGAGCCAAGGGAATCGGATTCTTGTTGGAACTCTGCTTTTAATGGGGTAATCTTGGGTTAAGATCAGAACGTCGCTCCCAAAAACGGGGAAGCCAAGCTAGGGCGTGCCAGTGAGGAGATTATAAATGTAGGCTACCTTCTTGCGACCAGTATTGTAGAGAAGGGGGGGCCATTTCAAACTTGCAACTCACCATGGTTTGGAAACACTAATTCTTGCCGTTACATGCATAAGGCTGGGGGGGAGATCCTTACATCGGAGCTGCTAAACTGCGCTTGCAGAGTGGGGGCTTACCATGGGAGGTCGACGGTCGGTACTCGGGCTGAGAGTACTGCGAACTGGGGGTAAGTTGCCACAATTTGATCCGCCGTGGCCTGGTTTTGAATGCAGATTGGAGAGAAACTGTTGAAGTTCGGTCTGTCTGCGTCTTGTGGGCTCGACATAATGTTACGCGCCCGGTGCTGCCCGCAGACCATGACCCGTCCCCTGAGCTGAGGGGGACAGTGGTAAACACACACCCGCAGCAAAGGGAGCGTGTCCGGAGTGTGATATAAAGTGTTGCCACGGCTAGGTGTAGTAAGGTAACAATACTTGCGGTACCGGTTGTAGAGATAGATGTGAAGAATGCCTTGCGAGTTCCGGGAGTGGAGAGCGGAGATAGTGTCGAAGTCCAAGCCGTGTTCAAGGGGTACCAGAGCGAGCGTTGTCCAAGGAGTGCCGAGATCGAGGCCAGAGGGGATAGTCTACATGCGCGTCAGAACCTGTGAAAACACTGACAGAATCCAGAAGTACTTCCTTACAGAGTACTATGTCGAGCAAGGACTGAGAGAGAGAGGAAGTTGGTATCTCTCTGGCTCGATGGCTCTTTGTTTTGACAGTTTAACTTGTAAACAAAACAGTTTGTGGGTGCTTGTGGAAGGACATACTGTACCGTTGCTATTACTTTCTATATTGCTGTATACTATACCCTCTACAGGTAAGCTCTCAAGGGCAGGGCCTCACTTCCCTTTGTACAGTTGTGTATGTTTGTCCTCATGTATGTAAATGTTCATATTTTTGGAATATTACATAGCTTTATTATTAATTTATACCCCATTGTAACGCCGCAGTGGATAAAAGAAAGAACTCTTGCTACAACCTTCATAAAGGCCACAGGAAGGTGTATCAAAACAATGTGTCTCTTTTGCATTTTTGACTGTGGTAAGAAAGTGTTAGTGTTAGCAAAGGCACAAAGCACAATTCATCATTTTTTAATAATTTCACATGGGCAAAAATGGATATAAAAAAAGTAATTACTACAGATATTAATGGACAAACATTGGTACCTTGATGAATCTCCCCCCAAGAATTGTATGCTGTAAGTGTAAGAAGCCTGATCACGGAGGACTTTTGTGGGTGTTATAGTGGACAGAGCCTCTGTTCATTTGTATTTTATATGTTCAATTTAATTACTTTCTTAATGTGTTTTCTACAAGTACAATTTTGAGCCTTGTGCATGGCTGTCGTGATAATTGCTTTTTAAGTCTCACATAAAAAAAACACAAAGCAAGAAAAACTAAACAATTCAGTCGCTCTTAAACCCTAAATCAACGCCCGTTCTGCTATTTCTCTTGGTGCTATCTTTTGATTATTGCATTGGATTATTTCCCAGATAAGCGTAATGTGTCTTTCAGGGCACATTCACTTACAGGTTGTCCGTGTCATTTAAAGCTGTATGTTCCCATTGCTCAGCGAATAATAAAATGGCAGATGTCTTTTTTACTGGCATTTCATATGTTTTATCATGAAGCAGATGTGTGTAATTCCAGAGCTACCTCTTACTTTGGCCTTAACACAGGCAGATTTAGTTATTAAGCCTTTGCTGGCTTTGTACGGTGGGGCCTGGTGCCACCTTTGCCTAAATTAAAATCCCTGGTTTTGAAATTAAAAATTAAAATGCATCATAGCTCAATCAAGAAATTTAATTGTTAATAGAAATAAAAGATCTATAGTACAGATATAGCCAGATTTACTATTGTGAGCTGAGAATATTATATAAATGGAAATATTACTGTATGCTCATTTGCTATGTCTTAGACAGGTTTGCAACCGGCCGCTTTGACCATTATCACCAGCACAACAGTGCTTCCCAGTAGCAAGGGATTCTGGGGAAATGACATGCAAATGAGCACACATGCCACCTTTTTCTTCGAAACCATTTAACATGGTCCCTAAAGTTTATGCTGCTGCATTTCACAGCTTTGAGCACAGCTGGGTAAGATGCAGAGACAGTAAAAACCACCGACAGACAGCTGTTTCAACCTTAATGGGTCTCATCAGTGACCCAGTTGGTTATACTTGCTTTGCAAAATGAAAGCAGGACAGGTTTCACCACCCTTAGTTAAGTTATGGTGGGTATAAAAAAGTGACAAAAACCCCCATAGTGAAGCATATAGCAAAGGAATATTACAGTATACTCATTGCATTTCTTAGACAGGTCTTGCAACCCCGCCTTTACCATTATCACCAGCACACAACACACTTCCACTGGCAGCAAGGGATTCTGGGAAATGACATGCCAATGAGCACACCAGTGCCACCTTTTGCTTCAAAACCATATAACATGGTCCCCTATAAGCTTAGCTTGCTGTATTTTACAGCTTTTGAGCAAAGCCTGGGTTAAGAAGCATAGGCCAGTAAACCCACCCCACAGACAACCGTTTGACCTATGGGTCTCATCAGTTTGGGGTTGGTTATTCTGGTTTTGCAAAATGAAGGCACTTAATGGGTCTCATACAATGTATCATGTTTGATAGTCACTGTCTCTATCTGCTGGAGTAGTGCAGCGAGTGTAGGTTCCAGCATGCAGGAGGTTAAATTCCTCCTGGAGAGGATAGCTACTGGTTTAGCTAATTAGCAGAGAACTCTGAAGGAACAAGGGTTTTAAAAAAGGCAGGCAGCGGCAACAGAGACATGCGTTTCCAGCAGGGAAGAGGGAGAGGAGAGAGAGAGAGAGACTTCTCCCCAGCCAAGAGAAGCTGTCTGACATAGTCCCTAGGCTTGCGACATTTGGTCACGGAGCCTGCTGGGACGGCCTGGGTTGCACACCCGGAAGCGATGACTTGTCTGCTGTGGATTCCAGAGGGCTTCCTGGACTCTCATGGGAGGGATTCCCCTACAGCACCAAAAACGATAAGGACTGTTATATTTTCTTATTGGACTTTTGTATTTGCAGTACATGTTTTGTGGTGGTAATCATTTTAGCTAGCCACCCAGTTAGAAAGGGTGCTGGAGTGGTGTAGTTAATCTCCTAAGAGGAGTAGGCATTTACGTTGATTTGTTTTGCCGTAAAGGGACAGTGTGTCTATTATGTACAGTAGTTATTTATGCAGTCATAACAACCTGTTGAAAAAACCCCATGGTTTCCTGCCTTAATCTGGGACATAAGGTACCTACAACATGACAGAGGCCTCACATCGATGGAGTGTAATTGACAGTAAGTCCAAAAGGCACGAGCAGTGGAAACTGTGGGATTGAAAGTGAAAATGGAGGAATTTCTGGCCCCCTTCAGCACAGCCAAGCAGAAAATACTGCTGCCTTAATGTCAGGGGTGTAAACCAATTGTCAAATCCCAATAATGAAAACTTCAAAAATAACAAACAGAGAGCACTGCATCATTAGTCCAGCAGATAACAAAGTCCCAAAACTGAATGTAACTGCGTTGTTCCTAACCGGTCCAGTAGGAAGGCACTCCATAGGGCCCTGCAAAAGAACAGCCTCCATTTGGCAGCAAAGTTCCAGAAAATGGTGACCCTGTGTGGTCAGGAAAGCATGGGTCAGACCAGAGATGTAATGCAGCCCAGATTGACTGGCCGAATTCAGTGGTGGTTCTTGAGCCGACTGAAAAGGTGCTGCCAAAGTACCAAAGAAGGACTGCTGTCTTCTCCGGAACAAATTATATAAGAGCGCGAAAGCCAGGCTGAACTACCACAGGGACCGTCGGTGGCTATCTGTAAGTTGGATCATGAGAAGGGCAAAGGCTGCTGTTGCCGCCCATGAGGGAAAAGCAGAGAAAGTCTGACAAACATGGTTAATTACTGGAAGCAGTACTATGAGATCTCTGAGAGAGAGGTTTGCAGGCCTCATCAAAGAGTAGTAAATTCCCGAACACAGGTGCCACATTCTCAAGCACAGAGGGACAATCTGAAATGAAGGATGCTGGGAGGAAAAGATCCTGATTCTTAGAGATATAATGAGAGAAAAATGCGAAAAATAAAATTTGAAAAAGGAATATTTCAGATGGATCTGACCAGGTTCAGTGAAGGAAAATGAGACCGCTTCACCATGATGATGAAAAAAGGAGAAGAACAATTAGAAGTGCAGGAAGTCAATAAAGAATGCAGAGAGTACGTGGCAAGAAGAAATGTCTCCTGGAGTCAAGCGCACACAGCAGCAACACTACTGCAACGCTAGCTGCGAGAGCTGTATGCGAGTCGGCAAGAGGCAAGGAAAACAGGCAGATGCCGAGGAGAAGCAGCGGAGTTCTACAGGAAGCAAGTATATACAGAAGGCTGCTAACCAAGTAACAAGGCTACAGGAGGTCAGGTACCCAGTGTGCCCTGCAGAGAAGCTATGAGGAGCTGAAGGCCAACTGAGGCATCAACGATCATTGCTGGAGGTGGCAGCTTAGAGACAGGTGACTCTGCATGAGAGGGAACTCAAGAAGGTCCAGAAACTGGAGGAAGAGTGGAGGAGCAGAGAGGCATGCTCCATTCACCACAAAGTCAGCTCATGCCCTTGAGAAAGATTGTAGTGACCAATGCAGCTTCTGTGACCGTGGCCAACAAAATCTTGCAAGCTCCAAAATATGATGGAGGCATGAATGCCAAATAGAAGCAGGCCACCAGGAAAAGGTGGAGGCTCTAAACAGGAGAGTTGCAGAATGTACTCAAGAGACAGAAGTTTCTTGCTGACGGCACTAAACTTGCTGCAACACGAGAGAGGAGAGAGAAAAAGAGAGAGAGCGAGAGAGCGAGAGATCGAGAGCGAGAGCGTGAGGAGAGCGAGCGCGAGAGAGCGAGAGAGCGATTGAGAGCGAGAGAGCGAGAGAGAGAGAGCGGAGAGAGCGAGAGCGGAGCAGAGCGAGCGAGAGAGAGCGAGAGAGAGAGAGAGAGTCTGCAAAGGACTTTATGGTCAGCGGTTAAAATGATGGAGTCTGAAAAAGATTATTGTTAGAGAAAAAAAGTTACAGAATTTAAAACAGAATGAGGCTCTACAGACCAGTAAAGCCACAGGTGTCTTCACTACAGGAAAAGGGATTGGCCCTGCCCAAGCGTCGTATCCCAACAGGACAAAATGCCTATGAGAGGACAAGGCCTCTGTCTTGTGCAGCCATCTAACGAGGAAGCCATCAGAGGGCCAAGAGTCCGTGGAAAAGAGGAGGAAGATAATTTTGAAGAAGGAATCCTGGATGTAATATGCCTCCCCCACTACACTTGAGTTCCTGGTTTTTAAACTTCTTTTATATTCTCTCACATGCAAACGGGCATTGAGCTAATAATTTGTCTTCCATATGTATATGAAGATAAAAAGTGCACTAACAGCTTTCAGTTTAAAGATTCGAATTCCAAGAGATATTACAGAACATTTGTTTATAAACCATGCACATAGAGTAGATATGTTGTTCCGCGCTAAGGTCTGGTCACTGTAAAAAGTTCCCTCTTGCAGCGTTAGTCTGGGGGGGGTTCCACACATACCCTATGAAAAGTACGTCCCACCAAGGGGGGTCCACAGACAAGAAAGACAAATGACAGGCAGGCAAATAAGGGATAATGGACACTTTATTGTAAAAGAGATAAGGACAGTGGGCAAACAGGCTCCACTGATGCAGGATAATAACAAAACGAAGTAAAAAAGTGTTAAGAATAACTGGTTCATACACAGTATGATCGGGGGATTAGCACAGGGTCAAAACACTGAATCTCACTAGAACTACAGAAAGGATTCCGGATCAGTCTGCGTTAATTACCACAGTTGAGCGTGGAGACCCGGCTCCCACGACTGCAAAAACTCCACAGGAAAATGCCCCACGTGGAACCTCATTGGCTAGTGGATGTTTGCAGTTGTTGACCCCGGTTGCATCCCCTTCATACTGGTGTTGAACCAGTTATTTCTAACACTGTTTACTTTTCGTTTTTGTTATTAACCTGCATCAGTGGAGCATGTTTGCCACTGTGTTATTCTCTTTTAACAATAAAGTGTCCATTATACCTTAGGGTGCCGGGCCTGTCATTTGTCTTTCTTAACAATGCACATATTTAACATGAATCCCATTTTCTATTCCTATTTCACTCGCAAAAAAAATAAATAAAAGAAGTTCAAGAGTGTAGGTTTAAAAAAAAAAAAAAAAAAATCTTTCAATATGGAGATGCTTTTAAGATTCTTGTATCCAAGTAATGGCATTTGACTATATTTCCCCCCAATTTCTTTTTTTTTCCTTTTTTTTTTATAGCTGTTCAAACGTATAAGGGCTTTAAAAAAGATGAATAGACCAGCAATTCGTTCACTGTAGTACAGTACATCAAATCTTACCTTGAAGATCAATGGAAAAAGGCCTTGTGGTAACAGGCAGTTACAAATAAACTGGTTAAAAATCATTCCTGCTTAATTTTATTTCTGTCCTCACAATATCATTAATAAAATTAACTACACTTGCTCTTTTCTTTCCTGTTATTTTATGCCTTTTTTTTGTCAATACAAAAGATTTTAACAATAGTTGCAGATTTCTCGACTTAGGTTAGCAGAGATATAACGAAATGGTAGTTTGCTATTTTTGAATATCCTCTATTTTGAAACCCCCCCCCACCCCCATTGTTATCTCTATTCGTCAGTGAGTGCTGGGAATAGGGTTGCCAGGTGGCATGTCCAAAAAATACTGGGACAAAATGGTGAAAGGTGCGACTCGCGCGAAAATCATTGTGAGGGGAAAAAATGTATTTATAAAGACCTGACGGTGTACGTAATTTTTTCTAAATTCACACCAAGAATTAACCAATTTAAATTCTGTTTCGTAAAAAATTGGGAAGAGTCTTGGGGGGAGTGCCCTTCCGCGGAGTTTTTTAGGAAATAGAATATGAACTAGCTGCAAATGGGCATGTTTTGAGGTGAATTAGAAACAAATTACGTAATGGTCAGAAGTCATTTATAAATAACTACATGCACGTCATAATGTCAGGGGCGAAAAACCTACTAATCTTATGCATGCTCCGACAAATTCCAAGATTGTTCACCCTCCTCATCCTTCTCTCTACCCATATCCTCTCACCCTCCCTCATCCTCCGCACACCGGATCGGCAGAAGGCGGGCAGCCCCCGCTCCTGGAGGCAGTCGCCAGCCCGCACGACCGGGCAGGTCGCGCGCAGACCCAGGTCCCGCAGACGCGCAGGTACCCAAGGCCCGGCAGCGGCGCACACGCCGCCCATCAGACGCGCAACCGCCGCCCGGGAGCACGAGCCCAGAACAGGCAGGGTGACGCACCCCCAAGCGGCTTCTTCGCCGTCAGGCCCGAACCCCCCGCCCGGCAGCCTTTCTCGTCACCCTCCCTCCCTTCATCGCGCGCACCGCCGGCCGGCAGACGAGGCGCCCCCCGGCCCGGCATGCCGCTGGGCACCCCCCAGCCCGCAGCGGCGCGCCACACCCCGCGCGGCGCACCGGGCACCCACCGCCCAGGCAGCCGCGCGCAACCACGTTCCCGGCAGCGGCGCGCACCCACGGCCGGCAGCCGCGCACAGCCCACCGGCAGTCATCGAACACAACCGCCCGGCAGCGCGCACCCACCGAAAGAAGCGGCGATGTAATAAACATAGCAAGGAAGAGGCGCGGCACGCCGACCGGCAGCCGCGCACGCCAACCCCGCCCTGCAGCCGGGCTCAACCACGCCCGGAAGCAGGATCACCCCCCGGGGGCGGGTGAGACACACACCGCCAGGCAGAAGCGCGGCAACAACAGCAGGTAAGCTTCGGAACCCGCCCGGCAGGCCGGCGGACTGCCCCGCCCGGAATCCGCGGCACCCCCTCCCGGCAGCAGCGCAAAACCTGCAGGCAGCCCGCGCGCACCCCCCGCGCGGCAGCAGCGAGCCACCCCGCATGGAGCAAGAGCACCCGCGAATCTTCCGCTCTCATACCCCCTCTAATCCTCTCACCCACCCTTCATCCTCTCTCACACCCCTCCCTTAATACTCTATCATCCACCCTCCCTTAATCCTCTCCCACTGCCCTCATCTTCTCTCACCCCTCCCCTTATCTTCTCACCCCCCTCCCTTCAATCTTCCTCACCCCCTCTAGGAGATGTGTGTGCAAATTTGCGTGGCCGTCTTCCAAAAATTTCCCGAGGCAAAAACCCTCTTTTTTTCATAAATACAAAACAGTGGGGGGAGGACAACATGGACGAACTGGGGGTGTGGTGGGGGGGTTGGTGGGGGGGGGGAAGGGGGCCCGAGGGTTGGGGGCGGGCGGGCATCGACGGGATGCGGGCACGCAGGAGGCGGAGCGGGGGGGGTTGAGCGGGCGGAGGCGGTTGAGGGGGGGGAGCGGCGGGGGTACGGTCGAGCAGGGCAAGGGGGGGGGCAGGGTGGGAGCCGCGCGGGGGGGAGGGGGAGGGGGAGGGAAGGCCGGGCGGGGGGGGGGAGGCTGGGGGGCGGGGCGGCTCAGGGGGTGGGGGCGGGGGTGGAGGGGGCGGGGGCGGGGGCGCGGATCTGCGCGGTGTTTCGAAGGGGGAGGGGGGGGGCGTGGGGGTCTGGCGGCGCGGGGTGAGGGGGGGGTGGGCGAGGGGGTGGAGTGGGGGGGGGGGGCGGGGCGGGGAGTGGTCAAGGTGGGGGAGAGGATGGAGGGGGGAAGGGGGGGGATGGGAGGGGGGGACGTTGGCATGGGGGTGGGTTTGGGGGGTGGAAGGGGGGAGGGGGGGGGGCAGGCGGTGGGGTGGGAGGATGGGAAGGAAGAGGGGGGGGGGGGGGGGGGGGGGGGTGGGGGGTGGGGTGGGTGGGGTCTGGGGTGGGGCGGCGGGGGGGGCGGTGGGGGGGGTGGGCGTGGGGAGGGTGGGGCGGGGGGGGAGGCGGGGGGACAGGGAGGGGGGGAAGAATTTGGGGTGGTGGTAAGGGATGGGGGGAGGGGGGGGGAGGGAGGGGCGAAGGCAGTGGGTAGGGGGGGGGGGGGGGCGAGGCGGGGTGCGAGGGGGGGGGGGGGGGGGGGGAGTGGGGGTGGGAGCGGGGGGGGGGGGGGTGGGGGGGGGGGGGGGGGGGCGGGCGTGGTGGGCGGGGATGTTGGGGGTGGGTGGGGTAGGGAGTTAGCGGGTATCTGTCACGTTATGGGTCCCTGGGACAGAGAGAAAAGAGATGGATGAAAGAGAGCATACATTAAAGTATAGAGAGCAGAAAAGCAAAGAGGGAATATAAAATAATTTAATAAATCAACCCCATCGGTGTTGTGATTATTATTATTATATTACTAATTGCTAAGAATCAACCCATTGTCATTCTTCTTTAATTTACAATTTTAGCAAATATTCCGACACATATGTTATGATTTTTTTTTGTGACCAGTAATTCAAAAACAAAATCGAAAAAATGTGTACATGCAAAACCAAAAAACAACAGGCCAGTGAGCATCTCTCGTCACATCTGTGTGTAATCCGATTGCTCTCAAATGCACCGGGACACAGGAACAGAAACAGAAATATCGAAATCACATAATGGCAATCCTTTATACAAAATACTGTAACTGATGTTACTTATTTCACTGAGCGTTTTTGGAAGAGCTTGTAAGGGGGGAAATAGTCTTCTTTTGCTATATTGTCTGCACATCACAAATCATTGTAGTGGTAATTTGTTTTTCCTTTTAATTGTTTTTCATTTGCCGGTTGGTTGGAGGTTTGATTTAGTTTCATCATGAAACTATTGGACATTTTTTCATTTGCTTTTTAGACCAGCTCCAAAAGTTGGTGGTAAAAATTAAATCTTGCCCTTTGCACCCTTTTGCCACCATGTGCCACTATATAAAACAAGCAAAAAAAATAAAATAATTATCCCATGGTCATTTATTGGAATTAAGAACTGATTGGGCCGAGAAAAAAATATTTTAAAAGCACAGGAATAACCTTTAATAAATATAATTGCTAAAAAACATAAGCAAAGGTCTCAATCAATTTGCTGGGGACTTGTGCTATTTGTGAATTATTTTTAGTACTCTTAGCAGGTCATCCTAAAGGGAAAGGGCCTACCGGGCCTTGACAAAGGCCAAAAAGACAATAGTCTAGGCCAGGACCCAGGCTAAAATTGGGCCTCAGAATCAGGGTTAAAAAAATAAAATGTAAAAATGTATATGGAAAAAATTATGTCGTATTTGATGATAGAAAACTTCGAAATAGTAAAACTTTAGAAAATGTTGTGTAACGGGTATTGCCACCCCCAACCCCATCTATATGTAGTGTGGGTGAGTAGAACTGCGGTGTTACGGTGTGGTGCGTATACCTGTCAGGCTCACCAGGAGGTCTGAGCCTCCGCTAATGAGAGCCTGGGGTGAATTCCTATGGAAACGAATCCTTCTTCGCGCCTCAAACTATGTAGGATTCTAGGGAAAGTAGACTGGAACCTAACATAGCGCAACCCATACAGAAACCAGATACACCCACCCCAGATTAGGATAAACAGGTTTATGAGAAACAAACACGATAAGGACAACTATTACATCATTCTTAGTAACATCACAACAGTATAAAAACATCCCCACACGGTGCCCACAGCCCAACCCTTGTCACGTGGTCAGACGCTGCACAATATGTGGTTAATAGAATGTTATGATCTGTTGGCTGCACTTGTAGAGTAACCTGACGAGTGCTCCTGCACTCGCGGACATGCAATACTTCTCAAAGGATCTGTCGACCGGATCCCGTATGCTCCGGTGCTGTGAATCGTTTGATTGGGGTCCGCAGGGGTGATACCACCGGGAGCTAGTCTTATCTTTGAACACCGACTTGAGCCAGTCGCCTTACTGGAACTGCAAGCATCCGTGATCCATATCTAAACTTGGCAATACATGACATGGTCCCCTAAACCTAGGGCCGGTACATGAGGAACGCAACCTTGGGATGGTGGGGAAAAACTCATAGGGCCTGTGAGAACATTAACCCACCTGCCACCCCTTCCCCTAGCTACCCAGTCTCAAACTGTAACTGCTAATCTAACAGACTACGCACCTGAGCCAAATCGATCACACTGTACAGGCCTGCAGGGATCCACACACACTTACACACACGGCACGCACTCGGCCAGCACATGCGTACACACACAAGACAGCTGCAATCAACACACAGGCCCCTGGTCCCGTAGAAATACACTCCTAGCAACAAGTGCCTATTTGCCATTGCGCAAGCACTACCCGATGTGGCACTGCCAAACTGCCACTGACAACCCACTAAGGGCGACCTCCCTATCTAGGGCCGTCCCTCATCAGTACCCACTACCTGGTGGGAGTTGGGGCCTCTGGCAGGGTTTGAGGAGTACCTATCTGGATGAAGGGAAGCGCACTCATCCCTGCATCCTTCCTTCCCCTTCCGCTCCGTGCTCCAACTGACGGGAGAGACCAGAGGAACCTTTGGAGACTATCCTTCCACAAGAGAGGATTCTCGCCACGTCTTCTTTCAAGAATCTTGACAAGAATTTGCACTCCCAGAGACGCATTCCCAAGGACTGGTCGTTCCCGACAACAAACTCTTCTTACCTTCCAAATTGGTTCCAGAGGTCCAGTCTTGGGGTCACTCCACTAAATCTGCAGGTCATCCAGGTTTTAAGAAGACTACTGATCTCATACGTCGGAATTTCTGGTGGCCAAGGATGTCTCAAGATATTCTGGAGTTTACCCGCACCTGCCCCACGTGCGCTCAAAGTAAGACTCTCCGTCAAAAGCCTCAGGGTTTTCTGTAACCTCTTCCAGTTCCTGACCGCCCCTGGTCCCACATTTCGATGGACTTCATCGTGGAGTTGCCCAGGTCCAGAGGAATGAACACTATCTTGGTGGTCGTGGACAGGTTCTCGAAGATGTCCCATTTTATTCCACTTAAAGGACTACCCACCTCCCCCGCCCTTGCTGATATCTTTACGGAGCAAATTTTCCGGATTCATGGGTTCCCTTCGTCCATTGTTTCTGACAGAGGTTCTCAGTTTGTATCCAAATTTTGGAGAGCTTTCACGAAGTTATTGGGCATCTCTTCTTCTTTCTCTTCCGCCTATCATCCTCAGTCCAATGGACAAACGGAGAGAATCAATCAATCCCTGGAGAAGTACCTGAGATATTTCATATCCGATTTCCAGGATGATTGAGCTCAACTCCTTTCTTGGGCAGAGTATGCCGTCAATTCTGCCAAAAACGAGGCCACCCGGGAGTCACCCTTCTTTATAAATTATGGGTTCCACCCTCCCTGTTTTCCCATCCCCAACATCCCTTCTGGAGTACCAGCCGTAGATGAACGCATTTCTTCCCTCCAAACCGCATGGTCCAGGATTCAGTCTACCCTTTTCGACTCTTCCCGCAGATCGAAACTACAGGCCGATCGTCGTCGTCGTCGTCCGGCGCCCAGTTACAAACCAGGGGATTTGGTATGGCTCTTCTCTAAGAATATCCACCTCAAGGTACCATCTCCTAAACTGGCACATACGTTCCTGGGTCCCTTCACTATTTGTGAACAAATCAATCCCTTGGCTACCGGCTCCAACTACCACCCAGTATGAAGATTCCCAATGTCTTTCATGTGTACCTTTTAAAACCATTCATCTCCAGTCACTTCTTTCCGGATCAGACTCATAAACCGGACCCCATTACTGTCCAAAATAACGAGGAATACGAAGTTCACTCTCTTTTGGATTCTCGCTTATCCAGGGGCAAGCTCCAGTTCTTGGTACAGTGGAAGGGCTTTGGCCCTGAAGAGAGATCCTGGGTACCTTTAAAGGACATTCATGCCCCGGCCCTTCTTAAGTCCTTCAGGAAAAAGTTTCCAGAGAAACCGTTCATGGTCCATCCTGAGGCTGTTCCTGAAGAGGGGGGTACTGTCAGGAATCGGCGTCTTCTGCGCTCACCACACAGAGCACTCTCTCCCCTCAGGGATTCCCTGGACACACAAAACAATCCTGCCTTACCGACCTCTGCGGCTCCCCACCCCTGCCGCCGTCGCGGGATCACTCCCCTCAGCGATTCCTCTGCTCAGCGCCGGGCGCGTCCACGTCCTCCTGCGCGCACACTTGCACCATCCACTGGCTCGGTCCACGCGCGTACACGCGTTACGGAGCGCGCTCATTCTGCACACTCTTCTTCCCGTCCCCCGGACCTCAGGCTCCGCCCCCGCTCACTACACGAGCATACTCAGGTTACCAACAAGACTCACCTGGCCTGGTTATGCCTGCACCAATCTGCAGTGTCTCCCTGTAGCTCTTCCTGTCCCGCCTCCGTTCCTAATTGGACCTTTCTGCTTTATCTAGCTCCTCTCTGCTCTCAGTCCTTGCTCGACATAGTCTCTGTATGGAAGTACTTCTGAATTCTCTCAGTGTTTTCACAGGTTCTGACGTGGCTTGTATGACTACCCCCTCTGGCTCTCGATCTCGGCACTCCTTGGACAACGCTCACTCTGGTAACCCCTTGAATGTGGCTTGGACTACGACCTATCTCCACTCTCCACTCCTGGACCTCGGCAAGGCATTCTTCACTCTATCTCTACAACCGGTACCGGCAAGTATTGTCTACCTTACTACACCTGGCCTGGCAACACTTTATACCACACTCCGGACAAGCTCCCTTTGCTGCGGGTGCGTGTATTACCACTGCCCCCTTCAGCTCAGAGGACAGGTCTGGTCTGAGGGCAGCACCGGCGTAACACATGCATAAAAGGTTACACACTTTGCATAGCCCACCACTCGATGATCTTAATCTGAACTTGCCCTTGTCCAGATACTGCATTACTGTATGCCATCTGCTTCCATGGATCAACCCTGATTCTATGGACGCAGGAACCCACTCGCCTTTGCCATGCCTGTCAAGCAGAGAAAGCGAAAGGCGGTTGCCGTTTCCACGCCAAGGCAAAAGCAACAGGCTAAGGCCAATAAAGAAAACCTTCTGCTGACCCCAAAGGCTAAGGGTTTTCATAGACGTCAGCCTAATTATGTCAAGAAGATATACAGTGATGTACTCTCGACGTAAAACGATTGGCAGCCAACCCATCAAACCCACAGACCACTTCCTCACATACGCTTCGAAGACTCTGCCGCCGCTGTCCCGGAAATCTTCAGCCCGTCTTCTCCACCCCTCGTCCTCGACACTGCCGCCACCCTCCCGGAAACCCACAGGCTATCCTCTCCAGTTCTATCTGACAACGCTGCCTCTGAAATCCACGGGTCACTTTCTCCTTTGCTCTTAGACGACTCTGCTTCTCGCCCGGAAATCCAAAGGTCACTTTCTCCATCCCTCTTCGACGATGCTGCCGCTTCTCCTCTACCGGATATCCACAGGTCACCTCCTCAACCCTTCTTCGACGACGCCACTTCTCTCCATGGAACCCCCATCTCATCCTCCGTTGCACCCATCCACCCAGATTTCCACACGCCATGCGCAAGAAGCAGCTCGTTAGACCGGATGCTGAATGGGATAAGTGTGGATCTCCCTGGGAACTCTATTGTGCTGGCAAAGATAGATCTGCTTCTGGAGACAATGCTAAATGTGGAGCAACGGATGCTACATATGGATCAATGGATGATACATATGGATCAACAGATGCTAGATATGGATCAACGGATGCAACATATGGATCAATGGATGGATCGATGGAGAAGATAGAGGCTGACATAGCGGGTATACATAATTTGCTCGGTGTTAATGCCCCTGTTTCGCCGACGCCGGAGCAGGTGGGTGACATGGATGTGATGAATGGGAGCATCGACCCCCTTCCATCACCAAGTGCACCACCTTCACCAGAAGATGTAGTGTACATGTATGCCGTTGAGGAGGACATGACAACCCCGTCACGCCAGGAGACAACACGGCGACCAAGAATGGAGGAAAGCTTCCTCCCAGACAACCTAACATCGCCCGTCGCCTCAAGCACACCCACTCGCAGAAGACCTACATTCGCTCACAGCGATACGGCGCCTGACATCACCCTGTGCGATCTGCCACCGGCGCTCAGGGAGAAGTATAGGGTGATGAGTGCTGGTGCACCCCACAAGTATGCCTTGTTACTTTTTAAGCACCATGTTCCCTACTCGTTGTACTGCGACTGGGTCTTCAGAGTGAACTACGAAGGAAATCGCGTAAAAAAGGCGCTTCCTGCCAATTTAAGAAAGAACATTCTGGATGAAACGTGGCGTTTTTATCCAATTACAGATCCTGTAATGAAAGGTGTTCGAGACTGCATTAATGGCGTTTTGCGCCATGCAAGGAATCGGCCATGGACGACAATGTGGTGGACTTTCTGGTTTAATGACGGGAACAGTAAGACCATACTGTTGTGCTGCACTGTGCTGTACATGTTTTGACCTGCTGAACTTAAATAAAGGAGATGTTTTGACCTGCTGTACTGTATTTAACTTACTGTTTTAACTTGCTGTACACACACACACAGGACCTGCACAATTCCAGTCCCTTAGGGCCGCAAACAGGCACGGTTTTCAAGGTTGTCCTGAAAACCGGGCCTGTTTGCTGCCCTCGAGGACTGTAGTGGTGCAGGTCTGACTGACAGTTTTGCACACCATCCCACTGTACTGTATATGTTTCTTAAATAAAGGAGATGTTTCGTTTGTATACTGTATTTTATGAATAAAGATTTTTTTTAATCACAGGTAAGACCATACTGTTGTGCTGAACTGTATTGTACATGTTTTGACCTGCTGTACTTAAATAAAGGAGATGTTGTTGTGTGTTTTTTAACTTGTATTTATACAGAAATGTTTTAACTTGCTGTACACACACACAGGACCTGCACAATTCCAGTCCCTGAGGGCCGCAAACAGACCCGGTTTTCAAGGTTGTCCTGAAAACCGGGCCTGTTTGCTGCCCTCGAGGACTGTAGTGGTGCAGACTGTTTTGCACACCATCCCACTGTATATGTTTTGACTTGCCGTTCTTTAAAAAAGGAGATGTTGCGTTTTGTATATTTTATGAATAAAGAATTTGCTTTTATAACATGTGACTGTAAACCATACTGACTGACTGTAAATGTTTTTAATTTCTGTACATAAATGTTTCAACTAGCAGTAAACCATACATCTGTTGATGTTTTGAATTGCTGTGCACTTAAAATGTTTCTACATTGTACAGTATTTGTAAATAAATGTTTTTTTACTTACTACACCAATAAAAGAACATGTTGATTTGTTTAACATTGTTCCATTGGCTCCTTTGCTACTGTAACAAAATACAGTGTTTCTAGAATGTACACTAGTCCAGGAACACTGTACTGTATACTGTAGACATGCTCAGTACAAGAGTATTAAAAAAAATAGAAGACACATACAGTACTGTACTGTACTGTATGTACTGGCACTGTATAGAAGACACATACTGTACTGTATGTACAGTACTGTAATACATGTAGAATAAATGCATAGTTTTTATTTTTTCGGGTTTATTACACAGTATACTGTTTATAATAAAGTATTGTA
Source organism: Ascaphus truei (assembly GCA_036426205.1). Taxonomy (NCBI): domain Eukaryota; kingdom Metazoa; phylum Chordata; class Amphibia; order Anura; family Ascaphidae; genus Ascaphus; species Ascaphus truei. The sequence goes on along the minus strand of WSYH01007561.1, from coordinate 13,661 downwards.
TACTGTACGGCCGGAAAACATCAGCATACTGTTTCGGGTACAGTATTCTATCCTAATCAATAACAACGGCCACTAAACTGTAGACTCCGGTACGTGGGTTTTTCAATCCTATTCAGCAATGTGCAGGCATTGTTACACAAAGCGATATTAGCCATAGAAATCCCTCCATTAGCCGTTTTCTTTTCTGAGGAAAAACAAAAAGAAAAGTTTTACTGTAATGGTCAGCCCCCTAAAGATTTTCCCAGCCAGTCACCACCAATAATTTTCTCGGGGGGCGTCTCCTGTTCACATGCGCATGCGCCTACCGTCGATGTAATGACACGCATATGCGTTTCAAGAAGGTTCCAATGCGCATACGCCTAGCGTTCCACCAATTGTTCAGTATCTGCAGTACAGTACTGTAGAAGCCGCTCAGCCAATGATATTGCTTACAGGAGAATCGCTTGACTTTTGAATCGCACCAATATTGATACTGTATTGTCAAAATAAAAAAAACACAGAAAATAATACGGCAACAATACTCACCATAGAATTTCCCATTCAGCTGGCGCCGGTGCCGGCGCCGGTCCACTGCCAGTCCAGTGTTCTTGATCATCCACGTCGATAGTTTGCAGCGGGACTAGTCCACCTGTAGTCAGCTGATGAGGCTGGAAATTGCATAGGTACATGCAAGCTTGATCGAAACTGCACGCGAAATCCGGCTCAGGCGTTCTGGATAGACAGTAAGGGTTGTCACTGACGGTGGGACCGTTATTGGAAGCCGGTGCTGGTGCATTGCTTGGCAGCGACTGTCATTTCTTAGTTGGTTTTAACACGACCCTTCGCCTTTTGCCGTCTGAATGATCATAGATACAGGAAAAAGCCGGTGATACACACCAATACCCTCCAACAATTTGTGGCTCAATACGATAAAAACAGGGATTGCTACATAACCTTTTCCTTATTGCACGCTTCCACATATGAGGAGCTGGCGAAAATTTGTAAAAGTCATAGTTTTCGATAAAATACTGATAAATTTGAACAACTGTTGCCATCTTATCATCTGTTGCATTAATCGCGGCCCATATCAAATACGCGTAACTTCTGTCGGGTTTTTGGAAAACGGGCTGCACTTGAACACTCATGGCGGGTGGCGGGTCTCTGGAGAATACTGTAACCGAAACTGGTCTTTGTCTTTCTTTAATATGAAAAGCCTAAATTGATACATTTTTGCAACCTCTTCCTTCAGTCTCGAGGCCAAGTTACAATAGCACACTGTAGTATCTTTTTTAAATGAAACACCTGCAAGTCGACACATTACTGAAGCGCATGCGCATTACAATTTATGAATATCTGCCATCTGGCGGACACGCGAAGAATTGCAACCTATTAAATCCGAACCATTCTCAATAAACGCATCAACCGCGCGTCAACCGTGCATGACCCATGGCTGAGAACGCAAAATGAATGCAGCATGCTCCAGGTGAAGTGCGTCGCATTCCAGGAAAAAGCCAGGGAAAAACTGGCGATGTGTTAGACTCAGATGAGCCGCAGCAGTAAGAATCATCCCCAAAGCTATTCTGAGTTTGACGGGCCTGTGCTAAACCATAAGGCACTTATAGTACATTCATTTGCACTGTTTAGTAAATCTGTACACAATCATTTCATACATTGATGCTAAAAAAACTAAGTTTATCACCTACTGCAATACTTTGAAAAATTAGGTAGTAGAGGATTATTAACTAAAGACTGACTTCGGAACTGGGGAAAAACCAGTGCAAAAAATTGCACCAGATATTGTGAAGGGAAAATGTCCCATTGATTTAATTAGGATTTCTTTTTTTTGTTGTTGCTTAATACTGTATGGTGCTATTTCATTGATTTTGTTTGTTTCTCATTTTGTTGGTTCACTTCAGTAAATAACTGTGAAAGCAATATCATCTGTATCCTCTAATGTAACACAAATTTCATTACACTATGGAAGGAATATCTAAAACGTGAGCAAGATCTAAAAGCGTAGTAGTGCTCTCAAAATGTAATACTATAAAATCAAATCACTATGTAAAAAGTAGAAGATGCAATATCCCAAAACAGTACCCCATAAAAAATGGAGCCCAAATAACTGACAGGCAAATACAGTAGTAATAGAAAAACTCAATAAGAGAAAAAAAGTCTTCACACAACCATATAGTTAAAAATGTATATTTTAGCAAAGTTTAGAAAATAGTCCAAAGGTCACAATACTGTATTACAATACAATAAAAAGACATATAAATAAAAAAAAAGTGAAAGGGCCAAGCACACCTGAGAAATCCTCAATGTTTCGGGCTATAACCCTTTGTCAAGAGAAGAAGGGGGACAAAACCTTTTTTAGTTATGCAGAAAATTAAAAGGAGGGATAGCAAAAATAAAGACAGAAGGAAACAGTCTTATGGAGGGTGACAACACTATAGCAGACCCCCTTCCTAATTATTTAGTTACAGAGGAGAAATCCCTACTGGAACATTCAAAACTGAAAGTCGAGAAATCAATGGGGCTAATGAAATACATTCAAGGATATTAAAAGAGCATACGGGAGTGCTGGCAACACTATTAACAGATCTATAACCAGTCACTGTTAATAGATGTTGTTCTAGATGCCTGGAGACTAGCAAGCATAATCCCACTTCACAAACGTGGAAGTAGGGAAGAGGCAGGTAAGTACAGGCCAGTGAGACTGACATCAGAATTATGGAAATGAATAGAAACATTTAAAAATAGAATCACTGACTATCTAAAGTCCAACAACCTACAAGATCCCAGGCATCATGATTTATTGGCGTGAGATGATGTCATACAAATAAAAACAAATGTTTACTGGGTGACTAAGGTCAAAGATCAGGGTGGAGCAGTAGATGTAGCTTACCTAGTGTAATCCCCCTCATAAGGGTTACATGTATGGTTAGCGTTTACCGGGCCCCACCCTGCGTTCCCATGGGATCATGATGTAAGGAGCAGCTACCCCCAAATAATAAACACAGTAAGACAGATAGCAAAACAATACACCACAAAAACCCAGTCCCAACCCGAAACACAGCCAGCAAAGATATTACACCTTGTTTCATAACATCGTACCCATCCTCCAGCACTATCACAGACAATCTGTCCAAGCTGGAGAGGGACTCCAAAAATTCAAAGAGGACTCATTAAAAAAAACAACCTCAAGAAGTGAGCACTGACCAGCAAAGTGATGAAATAAGTCAAATAAAAAATGAATACATGGCACAGGATCCATGAAGGATCTAAAAACTACTATAATAACCCTGCAGCAGGACAACAAACTCAGAGATAAACTGAAGAGAGAAACATAGAAGGAAAGTCTCAACCAATTAGATAGAGAGCCCAGAAACTTGCATCACAACACCAACACAACAAAAATGCCCATTAACAAAAACTTCCCAAGAGACTGACAACCAACCCACTATCACTAAAACAGAATCTCTACCTTTTTCCTCTCTCTAACACCCAATATCTGCGCAGGGAAAAAGAAAGCTGATATTTTACCTTATAGTACAATTGCCGACCTTAATATGAATTATTTATTGGATAGGAAGGAGAATGTAACCTCAATATTGAACACAACGAGTTTAGGTTGTAGATCACCATCTTCTCTTGATACTATTCCTGCTCTTTGTCCCCCTATCGTGTTGAACATGATAGGTTACATTTCCTGTGCTTTACTAAATGCGTGGTCAGAACCCAAACACAAAATGGAAATTCACAAAATCCTACGGTATCTGAGCATAAACCAGATTACGTTTTATTAACAGACTTGGCTAAAGGAAAGCACCTTTTGTACCCTAAATGAGGGAATACAATTCAGAGATCTACCCTAAATTCGCCAGAAAAGTGATGGGCTAAAGATAAATGCCCCACTAACCTTACGGATCTTAGACTTATAAGGACAAATTATTTCAAAGCCTTTATAGAGAACAAAAAAACATTATTTGGGCTCAAAGATTAAAAATTCCTGTAATAATTTGCGGTAACTATTCAAAGTCGTCGACTCGTTGCTTGAACCGGCCTGTTTAAAAAAAAACTCAAGTCCTGTAGAAAGTCCACCTCATACTTTTCAACAGGCTTTTCTCGCCCAAAGTTGTAAAAATCCTACATCAAATTTCCACCACACAACTGTCATTTGCACAGTCGAACCGATTAAAACTACAAAAATTACAGCACTAAGACGACCCTGATAGGTGTCACTGACTTCCTGCTGAACGCCATAGACAAAGGGGGTGCTGCTGCGACACAATCGATCACAATGTTTTGCTGACCACAAAGAACAGATCCTGCGCTCATACCCATTAGACTAAAATATTCTAGTGACATGTTTACATTTTGAACTTATACTGTGTGACAAAGGAATCATTTGGTTAAATGTTTTAATCAAAACATGATTCAAGCCTGCCAAATTCATCAAGGTAGACTTCATTTAGCAGGTACCTACACTGAATATATGTAATTCCTTATTTTCCTGTGGACTAAACTTTGGAAAATATGTGTGTAGGACATGTATCCCCACCCTCTGTGAGATATGTCTACGGTGTACGTGTGGTGCAATACCGTGGCTCTGTAAGGAATCGGGGAACACGTCCTTTGCGATGTGCTCCCTCCTTACCTGCTGCTACTCAGCCCTCCGTCTTGGCACCAGTGCGCGCACCCCCGCTCTGTGTACAGAACGCACGTGCAGCTCTTCTAGATTTGCATCGGAGCTTGGCTCCACCCTCCCGGATGCACCGCGAGTCACACATCAGCGGCGCGCTCACATAACGACGTGCACCGCTCCCCAGCTGCGTGGCAAGTAACCTGATTGCCACTTGTCTCCTGTGCCTATCACGGCTTCCGCTGGGGTCGCGCCTCCGCTCCACCCCCTGTCCTATTGGCTGCTTCTCCCTTCTTATACCTTGCTCACACTCTCTATCATCGCTCAGCATAATCTCATGTAGCCTTGTGTGCCTCACAGTTCTGTTGTGCCTTGCTCCTGTTCCAGTCTTGTCTTGCAGTTTGTCTCCTTGTGTACCGACCCAGCTTGTTGGTGAAACCTCTCTGAATATCGACCTTGGCTTACCCTCGACTATGTTTACCTCTCCAACCCAAAATGACGGCTACACAGACTTCGACAACTCTCAACTCTCCAATCCCAGACCACGGCTTAACGGACTTTGACTACGCTGCTCTCTATAACCCAAGACCCCAGAGAGTATACGGACTAACCCACTCTCTCCTACCCAGAACCAGATACTCTGACAATCCGCCTTCCAGGCACGCCTCCGCTGCTGTCGGTGCATGGTTTCATACCTTCCCACCTCAGTACCGGGGTCTTGTCTTGTTTGTGATTGAGCCTCCGCTGCAGGGAGCCTGGAGTGGATTCTGCAACAATCTTCGTCAGCGCCTCCACCTGTAACAGATCCTACTACATGGATTTGCCCGCTACAGAACCCATATACATATATAGGCATATACGATCACACAATAACCACACTTGGTATAACATAAAAGAACAGTTTACTGATAACAATATATATATGGTTACTGGTTCCAGCTACCCACTTGCCACGCAGGCTGTAACCCGCCCCACCAGTGTTCCCACTCCGTGTCCACCATACCTGAGGGGCCCTCGGGCACCCAACCACCCTGGTGTCCACAAGGATAACTGCCCCACCCTTATATGTGGTCAGCGCTGCCACTATGATGTGTGTATAATGTTGGTGCACTTTTAGGATATAGGTACCTGCCTGGTGCTCCAGCACCCGGGCGTGCCACGCAGACAAAGAAAAGGATCCGCCGATCCAGCGATGTGGGCTTCCAGCGATGAATCCGCCTCCGCGTGGGGTGGTATCCCGCTGGAGTGTCCCACCGTGATGACAGTCTCTGTATCTTGAGAATTGATCTGGTCCCAGACCACAATTGTCAGGGCTGCGCAGCATTGCAGCTGTGTCCCTGATCTATCAAACAGCTAATGGGGCAGGGTCCCTACCTAAGGGCCTGTCCCTGTAGCAACCACAAACTATGATCATGAGTCGGGGCCTAGCTGGGGCCTAGAGGGAAATCTGGCCTAGTGCAGAGGGTCCCAAACCCCTGCACACATACCTCCTCCCCTGTCTGTGTCCCAGCTCCAACTGCCTATGTCTCCAGCGCGCGAAATGTAATCTTTTCTTATTTCTAGGGGCTACAAAGGTACTTTCCTTAAATAAAGGTGACAAGACATCCATAGTACAGTTACTACACACTCATACATAAATTACAGTGAGGCTCCTCCACGGTCACTCCTACAGGAACCTGATTCTACTGTAGAGTCTTCTAGCTGAGTATATATATACTTTAGTGGTGACATTCCTATCATCAGATATAAAGTTGGTGTGGTTTAGTTCCTGCCTGTATCACATGATGGGAGGGAAGTAACTGTGTGACCCCACACAATTAACCCACCAGGGTCCTTAAGCCTTTAACTAATAGTAGTCCCAAGGAGGGGGCTACAAATTGTTATCTTGTTTTTTTACATCTCTGTTAAATTCATGGAATATTTTGTAAATCGGTATTGCTGATCTGAGGAAGAGAGGAGAACTCTTGAAAGGTTGTCTTATAATATCAACTGTTAGTCCAAATAAAAAATATATCACCTAATACTGAAGTACTCATTTACTGTACCCTTCACTGTTTCAAGGAAATATTGATATAATTGTTTTGCAGAGCTAATAACTACATGTTTGTAATGTACTGTACAGTATACAGCATTCCTTCCTCTTTTGGAGAATATTGTCAGTAGGGTAAGCTGTATGTAAGGGTTTTTTGTCTGGGTAAGTGTCTAATACAGGCATACCCCACATTAACGTACGCAATGGAACCGGAGCATGTATGTAAAGCGAAAATGTACTTAAAGTGAAGCATTCCCTTTTCCCCATTTATCGATGCATGTACTGTACTGCAATCGTCATATACGTGCATAACTGATGTAAATAACACATTTGTAACAGGCTCTATAGTATCCTCGCTTGCGCACAGCTTCGTTAAAGGTAGGGAGCCGTATTGCTGTTCATGACATGCTGACAGGCGCATGCGCGAGCTGCCGTTTGCCTATTGGGCGATATGTCCTTACTCGCGAATGTACTTAAAGTGAGTGTCCTTAAACCGGGGTATGCCTCTATGGAAGATTGTAAATGTGGATCTGCAACTTTAATTACATATTGTATTATAAAATTCTTATGTAGATTCAGTTTCACATTAATATTTATTTTGGACAAAAAATTCTGTAGAGACTTTTAATAATGCTCTACATTATGATTTTTTTTAAAGAAATGCATTATAATTTGGCCCTAACCTTAGTAACATTCTTTCCTCAGTTAGGAGCCTCTAGCTAACTCCTGATGAGATTAGTATACATTATATAGTCTGTGATGCTAGGCTAATTCTGCAAAGCTAATAAAAGTATATTAAATCATAAACAAATTATACGTTTGTAGAAAATAATAACAATTGTCAAAAGGAGAGAATGTGTTACTAGATGAATGTTTTGCTGTATTGCTGTTCAAGATATATTGCTAAGTAGGGCTGCACATTTGATATGCAGCTTAATGAAGTTTGCTACAGTACTTTCAAATGTTCTGTGATGTACAGTATATATTGCATAGAGGTATGATTTTATTATAATTGTCGTGGTAAGACAGTGGTAATGCTATTATTGTAATAGAAGTATACTGTATGCAATGAAATGTAATCTCTGCATTTATATTTCTGTGTGCTCTTGCATTCTTAGGGTTCGTCCATGCTGCGGAAGACCGCACAGAGGTGTCTGCGTGTGGTGCGATCACATTGCCTTAAGGCATTGATCGTGCCCATAGACCCAGCAATACCCTGAGGGGCGCGCGTTGCGCGAGGAATCGATTGAAACTGATTTCTCGGCACGACGAGCAGGTCACGTGAGCGGTTCGCCCAATGAGGGCGAACCAGCTCCGTGACATCACAGACATGCGCCTAGACACACCCACCATGGAGCGTCTACCATGTCCTGAAAATATACCCACTTCACGCGGGTGACGTCGCATGCCACTGCGCGGGCGAAGGCTGTATGGACGCAGCCTTAACCTTGAAATTGTATCATTGTTATCTACTAAAGTGCCACACCAGCGAAGAGCCTTAAAGCCGCATTTCAAGTACCAAGCCTGAAGTGTAACGAATTGGTCCAATACCAGTGCTTCATAAAACCTATGGTAAGAGTAGCTTTATGTGTGTAATTTGTATCGTTGTGTTCCTAATATATATGTAAACCTGTTTCCCCCACCCAATCTCACATCTGTAAAGCACTACGTAAAACTAGCAGCGCTATACAAGAATATGCTATTATTATAGGGCCTCTCTCTGGGAAACTCGCTCTGGTTACATGGCATAGTGTGATGCAAACCTGCTGGTAACAGGGGGCCCTTGGTCTCCCGCATGATGGTATAGGGGAATGACAGGACAGGCTTCTTGGGTCTTGCCCAAATAGTACTCAAAGGTACAGCGCCTCCATCTCGTGTATCCCCCGGTGTATGGGGAGAAGTCTCTGCAGAAGAATCCCTTCCTCCTCCCAATAGACCTCACTCTCAGGCAGGAGGTATAATAAAACACAGGTTTCTTTATTGTCTTTCTCTATTCAGCAGCAGCAGTTGATAGCAGTTTGGAGGGTGTCCATCCTCAGGATGTCCCTGGATCCACTCCCAGCCAAAGGGCACCAAGAGTGGTCCTTGCTCTTCCCTTATCCCCTGGTGGGATAAGAGGTAACGGTTTCCCTCCACTCCCCTAAGGGAGGGCCTCAAACTGCCAGAGCCCTGACAGCTTAGTTTGGGTAAACCAGCCTCTATCACGGTAGAGGCAGACTGGCTAAATACAGGAAGTGTAGTGCCCTAAGTACAAGTCAAGTTGGATCCACCCCTGTGCCTCTGATTGGATACAAGGCCTGATTGCACTACCTTCCCTGACTCAATGCACTGCTATTAGTGGGGAAAACCCATGATTACTCCTGGCTACCTACCCTTACTAGGCTTTACTGCCAGGAGGAGAGCAGACCAATAGCCCCAAAAAAATCAGGGCTACACTTACATAAAAAAAATAGATCCTCCATGAATCTACAGTAGGTTGTCAATACAGTCCAAAATGTAGTGTCTATCAAATAAATAGTAATGTTGAACTTGGAGTATGCTCTGATGTTGAACGTCTGGCTAGTGAACCGTTAGTGAGTGATGCTCTCTGCTATATACACTTAGTCACAGGAAAACACTGGTAGAGCTATCTGATAACATATCAAAATCCTTAGATATTTCAATGATCAATCTGGTTAGATCTCAGATAGGACTCACTGGAGATATAGTTGGTGTGCTCCTACCGCGTGGGAAGGTTTGAAGAAAGAAGGGGAAATGGTGGTGAACATGTCACAATGAAGGGCTGGAAAGCAGAAAATATCTCAAAAATCTTTATTGGCACAAGTCCATATCTAAAAAAATAAAGGAGTGAAACGCTAATATGTTTCGAGCCTCCTCAGCACTTTGTCAATGAGTAAATATGTTATATCAATGGTGTACTGTAGTTAAATATTCCTTCAGCACCTGAAATCCCCCAGCCAACATAAGTATCCAACAAGTAACAAAAAAAAAATACAGAAATGAACCTGTCAGCGATGAGGGTCAGTTCTGGTGTGTATTGTGTTCCAAAAATTGTCATCCCCAAAACATACATCACTATTAAAAACAATTAAATGCAAACATGATATTAATATAGACAATAACAGGAATAGACATATTGAATTTAAACTGTTATTATTAAAAATGATTTACAATCCCTTCAGATGGTTTGAATATTGAGCGTAATGAATGAGACATTCTCATGATTTCGTATATAATAAAAACAACGAAAGATATTAAGAATTTAATGAGTTAATGTCCCCATACAAACACATATAATATGTCCTAATGGTATAGTAATGGCATATCCATCTATGATCTAGACCAGGGGTGTGCAAACTTTAGCCCCTGCACCCCTTGCATCTTGTCCTCCAGTGCTCGCAACCCCCCTCCCACCCCCCCAATTTGCTCTGTGTGGCGTCAAATGATGTGTGATGTGTGATGTGTGATGACCCCGCAGTGTCTTTTGATGCCGCATTGCCATGGAGATGCTTCCAGATGCCGGCTGTAGAATGGTAAGTTTAGGTTCAAGAGGCCTCACGCGATCCACCGGCATTTAATTTTAATGCCTTGAGTGCAGGGCCTCTGCAACTGCATGCATCCCCCCAGAAAAATCTCACTGCGCGCCCCCCAGGTTGCGAACCCCTGATCTAGACCATAGCCCATATTAACCATGTGGTATAAAAATAGAACGTGTCATTGTAATCCAAAGAATATTGTATGGCCATTTAAGATATTAATCTAATCAATCATGTCTGAAGGGAATGAACATCTGACTCAACTTAAATGTGTCTGCCTGTAGAACACAGTATGTCTAAATGATTAGAGAACCCTAACAAAACATTGATATCAGAAAAAATATCTCATAAATATCCCATCCTTATTAAATAACCATCATTCAATATCCATCTCTGGTTATATATGAACGCTCATTGAACCTAAACGCGTATTCAAATTCCATCAATATATTTGCAATCATCAAAAAAATGAGCATCCATATATCTGTAGAAATCTATACATTCAAAATAAGTAATACATTTGGTTTAAAAAAGGATTCGTAATGAGCTCATAGAAAATGTTGTAATTCCCAGACTGTGTTGATTCCCATTGGGTTCATTGTCTAAGGTAAAAATCCAATACATCCCACGTTGGTTTAGGAGATGTAAGGATTTGGGGAACGCGGCCCCCACGTCGCATTCCCTCCTTACCTGCAACCGCAAACAAGAGGTACTTATGACACTACAGGGACTGACCCCACCTCCCGTTCATGTCAAGTGACGGCACCGTGCGGCGTGCACACGTGACGCATTTGCACCGCTCTCCAGCTGCGTGTCAACAATCACTAACCACCTTCATCACTCCCACATGTCTCCTGCACCGCTCCACCTATCCCTGCCTCCGCTGAGGCCGCACCTCTGCTCCTCCCCTATGTCTCATTGGTTCTTGTCACCTATATATGCTCAGCCTTGCCACTGGCACTTTGGCTGAGCATAATTCCTTGTAGTCTGTGTATTCAAACTTCCCTGTTCCTAGCTTTATCTTTCCTTGCCCTATCTTGTTGCTGTTTGATTTCCTGTGTACTGACCCAGCTTGACCCTTGGACTCCGCTCTTCTGGATTATTGACCTCGGCTTACCTCTGAACGTCCGCATCTCTGCAACCCCTGACCATGGCACCTGGACATCTACTATTCTACTAGCTCCAACCTCCGACCTCGGCAAGTAACAGGACTGTTCTCCCATCTCCAATACCGATCCGGCTACCTTGAACCTCCACTCTCTAGACGTGCCCTCGTTGCTGTGTGTGGCGTTTATACTTTCCCACCTCAGTACCAGGGTCCCGCCTTGTTTGTGGTGAGCATCAACATTACAGGAGACTAAGGGGCCTATTCTATAAACTTTTTGAGCAGTTCCCGAACGTTTTGGCAAGGTTGCTATTCAGAAAGCTCTGATGACCTGCCAAACTCATTCGGGAAGTGCATCTCCCCGAGTGGTAGCGCTCCTGCTCAAACATACCGAGCGGGAGTGTAACAGGGGACTTATCCCTGTTCAGTAATGTGCCTTTAATCTAGCAGTGTGGTAGTTAATTACTAAAAACCACCTGCCTGATTAGATTGCTTACAAAAACCTGTCTGTTCAGACAGGAAGTAACTCCTCCCTAGCTCTGACTGAGAGCTGACCTTTGGAGAGACAGAGCAGAGGTTCTTGAGTCCCAGGAGAGACTGACTAAAAGAAACCCAGATCTCTGGAGCTGACGGGTCTTGAGCTCTGCACAGCAGAGCTGAAGTCACGACACAGGGAAAACTACTACACCTGAAGCTGAACCAGGAAGTGAGATTTTCCCTCCAAGAAACAGATAAGACTTTTAATCTTAAGAGACTGCTAATATCTGCTTATTTCATGTTATATGTTTTGGGGCTGCGAGAACTGCTTGACTAAGGGAGATGTGAATTATTGCATAGTGTTTCACTAGAAATACTCCCAAGTGAATGGAAGCTTTGTTCCCCCCCGGTGTTTGGATAATTTTCCTGATGAAAAGGAACAGGCACAATAAAGCCTATTATAATTTCACATTATAAAGCCTCCTAATTGTGTACCTCTGTGAACGTCCGTCTACAGGGAGCTTGAAAACAGCTCCAACTCGTGTTTTTGATTAAATCACGCTATTCTAGTAACTTCGATGAGATTATCGGAGCTCTGAACTAGCAAGTTTATCACAGATCTCATGTCATCAGATTGAAGCCGGGAGTCTCCTGAACTCATATGCATTAATACCAGCTCCAGAGACCCCCAGCTTCAATCCAATGCAATAAAAATACATTTACAGGCAGCGCAAAAGTTCACTGCTTAGTGCATAGCCCCCTATGTGTGCATATGTGCTCATATGTGGGGACATGAATCAGCAAGTACCTGGGATGTGTATATGGGACCAGAGGACTGTGAGCAAATGGCCCCCTATATCCCCTCAGGAATGTGGTCACCCTAGAGCAGCACCCATATGTATACTCCACATCTCCCGAAGCATAAATGGAGAAAGGAGGGTACTCACAGTATGTAGGCAGTCCGTTGCAGTGCGTGCATCACGCCTGGCATGAATAAGGAAAGATTCCGGAAGGAAAAAAGCGGAGCACTACTGCAATGCAAAACTGGGGCTGAACACAGAATGATTGGAATAAAAACACCTTTATTACATGGTGTACAACTTGGAGTGCAGGTAGAAAAACTCTAATGCGTTTAGTGCATGGCGCTTTGTCAAAGTACTCTGTTAAAGCACACTAGCTAAGTAACAGCCTTCCTAGGTATACATGTGTAACGGGTATTCCACCCCACCCAATCGCAAATATAGTGTGAGTGCGGAGAACCTAGGAGAAAAAGGGGGTTACCTGCCGAGCACTCCAGTGCTCGGGCCTGCAACGGAGCTTCGCAAAGATCCGATGACGGGTGAACACAGGAACTACCATCCGGGGCGATCCCACCCGGATAGCCTCGGCAGCAACGATGCGGTGCCCAACCCTCTGGACGGACACACAGCGTCTGATGAGTCCTTAACTGCCTCTATGACCTAGGATGATGCTCGCTGTACTATAGGCCATCCCTACAGCACAGCAACCTTGAATGGCTTCAGGGGAAAACTCCTATATTTTGGTACACAGCCGAAATAACAAAACTTGTATCAGTGTCCAATTATTTCCGGACCTAACTGTACATACATTCACACACCACATAACAAAATCATACATATACAAAATACCCAAACCCTCCCCCAATACATATAAAAAGATACCCGACCCCCCCCAATACATATTAAAATAAATACCCCACCCCCAATACATATAAAAAAATACCCCAACCCCCCAAAATTATAAAAAAAAATACCCCAACACCCCAATACATATAAAAAAATACCCCAACCCCCAATACATATAAAAAGATACCCCACCCCCTCCCATTACATATAAAAAGATACCCCAACCCCCCAATACATATAAAAA
>WSYH01007560.1:21848-32684 GCA_036426205.1 Ascaphus truei | reverse complement strand
CTCCCCTTCCCGCCGCCCTTCGCCTTCATGCCCGCCTTACCGCCTCCCCACCCCGCCTCTGCCTTTCACCCGCCCTTACTCCGGCCGCCTCTGCCTTTCACCCACCGCCTCACAGCCGCTGCACGCACTCAACAGACACCCGCCACACTCGACACATACCTGCCGCCACACACACCTGCTGCCTCCCGCCCCTACGCACCGACATCACTGACCCACCGCCTCACACCCTAGCAGGACCCCCCACTCACAGACAGCACTCACAACCCACGCGCCAGCCGCCGCCTCACACCCTTGCAGGACCCCCACTCACAGACAGCACTCACAACCCACGCGCCACCCGCCGCCTCACACCCTAGCAGGACCCCCACTCACAGACAGCACTCACAACCCACGCACCACCCGCCGCCTCACACCCTAGCAGGACCCCCACTCGCACACAGCACTCACAACCCACGCGCCACCCGCCGCCTCACACCCTAGCAGGACACACGACTCATATTTTTACATCACTTATGGCACCAAAATATACATTGTACTGTGGTGTGGTTACAATAAACCATTTTTATACAACATCGTATTACATTTTCTTCCATCTTTCTTTTCAATATTATTATCCAACCTTTACAACAAACAGTCACCTATTGTTCCACGATTTATAAATAATACTACCTATTACGCATTTACATCCCGGGCAACGCCGGGTCTCTCAGCTAGTATATATATAAAATAAAAAATAAATAGACGATACCGTTCTGTGGCTAACGAAATGCTTTTATTTGTGCGAGCTTTCGAGATACACTGATCTCTTCTTCCGGCGGTGTATTTATATATATACACATGATACTTTATTCTAAGAGTATAGAAATAAGTTGCTCTACATGTAGATATGCATTGCTCTGCACACATATATGCAGTAATCTGTGCATAGATTCAGTGCTCTGTATATAGATATACACTACTCTGCTCAATTCAGTGCTGCACATTGATTTACAGTGCTTTGCACAGAAATATCCAGTGTTCTGCACATAGATTTACAGTGCTCTGCAGAGATATAGTGCTCTGCATGTAGATATACATTTTAATGCAGATTGATATACAGTGCTCTGCATATAGACATATATCTGTATAAAGTGCTCCGTGGATATGGATATATACCTGTAGTACTCTCTGCATGTAGGTATACAGTGCTCTGTGGATAGGGATATAGTGCTCTGCATGTAGGTATACAGTGCTCTGTGGATAGGGATACAGGCATACCCCAGTTTAAGGACACTCACTTTAAGTACACTCGCGAGTAAGTACATATCGCCCAATAGGCAAACGGCAGCTCGCGCATGCGCCTGTCAGCACGCCCTGAACAGCAATACCGTCTCCTTACCTGTACCGAAGCTGTGCGCAAGCGGGGAGACTATAGAGCCTGTTACACATGCGTTATTTACATCAGTTATGCATGTATATAACGATTGCAGTAAGGTACATGCATCGATAAGTGGGGTAAAGGAGTGCTTCACTTTAAGTACATTTTCGCTTTACATACATGCTCCGGTCCCATTGCGTACGTTAATGTGGGGTATGCCTGTGTTACATACATGCTCCGGTCCCATTGCGTACGTTAATGCGGAGTATGTCTGTATAGTGCTCTGCATGTAGGTGTACAGTGCTCTGCAGGTATTCAGTGCTCTGCGCATACACAGTACAGCTTACATAGATATGTCGTTTCACCATCCATGGCTTGATAGAGTAAGGGTTTCCCTAAGGGGTGTGCCACATCGGGGGGGGGGGGGTGTTAGAACCCAACCCCCCTTCGTGTTGCCCTTTCCGTCTGGAATTCATTACCATGGGGAGCAGGTCTTAGGGAGGAGTCTTGTTCCAACAAGTCCAGTAATGAGCAAGGTGCTCCGAGGTCACGGGGAATCCAGACATAACAGGCACAGAGGCTGCCCTCACAGAGCTGTGTGTGTGCAGAGCCACCAGTCCCCCCCTCACAGAGCTGTGTGTGTGCGCAGAGCCACCAGTCCCACCCTCACATGTATACATACACAGATACTGATGGGTGTGTGCATCGTGCTAAATTGCCTTCTTATTGTTAAAGCAATGAGGCACCTGAAGATGAGGGTTATTGGAGAGTATCTGGATACTTCACCCTTGGTGACGGAATGAGTTAGGTTATCACTGTGGAAAGATTTTTCTCACTCTTTTTAAAATGCTCCCCCCACGCCTTACTCAGCATTCGGCTCAAAAGAAGATGATCAAGCATGGGGACCCCCCAAGAATCCCATATATTAGAATAACGATTCCACGGAGTGGGATACTGTATATGAATTGGGTTATTGATGCAGTAAAATGTGCAGTCTTTCTATTTCCCTCTCTCATCCCCCTCTATCTGTCACTCTATGTGGGACATTCACTGTGCACCCCCCGATCCAGCCTTTCTATGTTTAATTATACATATCCCTCCCATCACGGAGCTCCCAGTGTAAGGTTTCTGGCTCCCCAGATTGGGATACACAGGGTTACGGTTTCATGTGGAACAGACAGGGCTGGATTCTTTAGTTAAGGCAGATTTTATTTCATTTGATAAATGCTTTGTCAGAAAGGCAAATAAGGCACACCCTGTAACCCTGCTCCCTCCCTCTCTCATCCTTTTCATTCTGCATTCCTCTCTGTTATTTACTCATTTTCTCCTTCTCTTATCTGCTTTTTCCTCTCTATTTAAGTCATTACGGCTCTTTGCAAAATAAAAAAGATGGACGTCCTCTGGTGCGTGGACCGGATAAATACAGTGATATATTTTAAAAAATTTCAACAACAAAAAAGAGCGAAGACAGCGGTGTAACTTCGTACATATATTAATAGAAGCTAAGTAGATCAGTAAGAAACACTTACAGAAGTGTGATGCAGTTGGTAAGATGTAAGGCAGGGTTGTGCAAACTTTCTGTGCCCCCCTGCCTGCTCAGCACCAGTGCTCGAGCCCCCCCCTTACCTAGGAACCGGCATCAAATGACGCTGCAGGGTCGTGATGCCGCGTTGCCCAAAGCCAAGGTAATTTAGAGGCCTCACGCACTCCCCGGCATTTAATTTAAATGCTTTGAGGAAGAGCACTGGGGCCTCTGTAACCAACGTGCCCCCCTCCCCCAAAAAAAAAATCTTGCGCCCCCGCATGGAAGGGATGGCTTACTTCACAGTACTTGACACCTGTGTTTCTTACTGATCTACTTAGCTAGTATTAATATACACCGCTGTCTTCTCTCCTTATTTTCCCTTTTGTAAATATATTTCACCGCATATATCCGGTCCACTGGCCAGAGGACGTCCATCTTTTGTGTTTTCCAGTTTCTTGGAGGTACGTGCAAATCCTTCGAGGACTCCGGCAGCGGGACTGGACATTGTTCTTCTGGGACTGTACAGAACTGGAATCTTTTTACCAGGACTATCTACTGGGACTATACACCCATCTGTGTGTTACTATTTGGATTTTTATCACGGTTATATATCAATGTCCTTTTGATATTTAGGGGGTTCGCGCGCTTCCTTTTTTCGTCTTAGATAACTGCTCTTTGCGCCATGTCTCTTTCTCTCCTCTTTGTCTCTCTCCTCATCCCACTCATCCCTGTCCCTCTCCTTCCCCAGAGACACCCCAGTGGAACCTTCGCTCGTGTCTTCCTTACAGAATGAAGGGTCTCCTCCAGCAGGGTTCTATTCGGTTGTTTCTATGTTCTCATAAACAGCTTCAGCTTCTAATTGTCGTCATGAACACACAGCAGCTAGCAATGGAAGGGTTTGTACAAAGCTTTAATAAGTAACAAAGCTCTCAGTAAATATCAAAACCATCAAAGGAAAGTACAAAACAAGTCACCATTTCCATTATCATGTAACATATCACAGAAACACTTCAAAAATATAGATATTATATATATATAGATATGTATATTTGAATTTCAAATACAAAGGTACTGCCAGTTAAAAGTCGGCTTTTAAATACAATAAGCTATATAAAAATATATACGGGCTTTAGAAAAGGCGTTTTATATTACATATTATACACAGGCAGAGGTTAACACACAATATTTATAAGCTGGGCTGTAGGGTTAATACCCTATGGGGTTTTGTTACCTCATTCACTGGGAGGTTGCCAGTTCTGTATAGTGTTCTGTATAATTGCCTGATCTGTCTTTTATATATACATGTGGGTTTTGTCAGGTAGACACAGGGAGAGCCATGCTCTTTTTCCCCTTACACCATTATATGGTTATGAAGGGGGCAAAATTTAGGTCAGTGCCCTTTTTCAATAGGGAAGTGGGTAAGTTAAAAACTAGTGTCAGTGCCTACAGTGCGATGTATATCCCCTTTTAGAGTACAATTTAGGGGCAGCTGTTTGGAGACATGATAAGTAATATCCATTATCTGTGTCCCAACCAATCAGATGTTTTGATTCAGCCCTCCTGGAAATTTTGGTTCGTGGCTAATGAATAAATTGGGGAACTGCCAACAGTATGAGTCAAGCTGCATCCCTGGGCAGGACGGCTTCTGTTCCAGCTGCCAATGTTGGCAGTGGTATAGATGATCCACTTTGGTCCCAGATACCCCAGTCTGTACTCGCATGGGAATGGGGGGAGGGAAGAGGCAGCCAACACAGGTTTGGTTATCCCTCACTTTGGAGTTTGATCCACGGCTGAATACTCTGCCTCGGACACCCTGGAGGTGTCGATAAGCTTGGTGAGCCCAGTCTTGGAAGAGTAGCGGAAGATGAACGCTTTCATGAGTTCGTAGCGGTAGCTTCGGTGGATGAAGCTGTACAGGATGGGGTTGATGCAGCAATGAAGGAGAGAGAAGCACTGGGTAATGTGGAGGGCGGCATAGAGGAAAGTATCCAGGTGGCAGCTGAATGGGAGCAGTTGCAGGAAGTACAAGACGTCCAGCATGACCATGGCATGATATGGCAGCCAACAGACCATGAAGACCACCACGTAGGAGACAATAAGCCTCCCGCTGATGCTTCGGTCCTGGTCCACAGAGGAAGAGGAGGAAGAGGAAGATGAGGAGAGCGTCCGAGCCAGCAGGTAATAGAAGATGGCAATGATTGGGAAGGGAATAATGAAGCCCAACACGATGGAAAGAATCTCCATCCCCAGTAGCCACTCCCTGAATGTGTCCTCAGGGTACATAGAACGACAGTAGGTCTCGTTGGTGACCGGGGAGGACACGGTTTTCAGATAGTATGTGTCGGGCAGGGAGACAGCGAAGGCCACAAGCCAGATGAGGACACAGATCAGCCGGCGTATCACTTTTCTCCGGCGCTGGCCAGCGGCACCGCGCAATGACACAGAAACATAGCGGTCAATGCTCATGCAGGTAAGGAAGAAGATGCTGCTGTAAAGGTTGATGGAGAAGACCAGGTGGGTTACTTTGCAGGTCATCTCACCCATTGGCCACTGGTTATGCTGGACCAAGGACACCACCCAGACGGGCAGCGTGAGGAGGACACAAAGGTCTGCCACAGCCAGGTTGAAGATGTACAGGTGAGTCTCGTAGCCGGTGCTCTTGGTTTGGAGGTTGAGCCAGATGACTACAGAGTTGGCCACAAGCCCCAGTACGAAGATGAAGATGTAGACGATGGCGAGGGTGTAGAGCAGAGCACTCTTGTTCAGGGTGTTGGGGCAGGATAGGGACTCCAGGAGGATGCAGTCACCATTGGCACAGCTGGAGTTGAGATCGCTGGAGTTGGTGCTCTCCATGTAATCCATAATGGCTGCAAACTCAACGCCGCTCATTGAGGCAGAGTATAGATCCTGCAAAGCAGAAACAAGACACATGGTCAGAGGAAATCAGTGCGATTTACCGGTCCTACTGAGTACCAAATATTTTTACTAGGTCTCTGCAAGACGTCTATGTAGCTGTATCCTGGGTATTTTCTGCATTAGAGCACCAGTACACCTGCACTACACAAAACACTTTATACATGGGATACTTTTCATACATTCCTGGTGCAATATACTTGCTATGGGCTATGGCAGGGGTGGGTAATTAGTTTGGCTGGAGGGCCACTTGGCAAGCTTTAGTAAGCTTTTCGAGGGACCCACTTAATGTTTAATTCACATTAAATGTATGGCCCGTGAAGCTTACCAAAGCTCCCCTCCTCACCATCTTATCCCCCCTCACATTCCCCTTCTCTCTCACTCTCTATTCCCCTCTCACTCTTTCCCCTTGTCGCTCATTCTTCTCCCCCCTCACTTCTCCCCTCTCTCACACGCCCCTTCTCTCTCACTCTCCCCCCCTCCCCCCTCTCACTCTTCTCCCCTCTCTCACACTCCCCTTCTCTCTTTCTTCTCCTCCCATCCCAGGCCCTACCTGTAGTTGCGCCTGACACAGCTCCTTACATGGCGCCAGGAGCCCACCCAGGCGGTAATTCTGGAAGTTGGGCATGACTTCCAGTCGGTCCTAACTTCCATGTTAGGACCACCTGAGTGGGCTCCCGGCGCTGTGTTGCCTCTGCCATCCGCACCATAGGTAGGGCCCGGGGAACAGGCAACCCCACCGCGGGCTGGAAACGCATGTACTTTGCCCCTCCCTGGGCTAGGGGGAGAATTTAGCTCCTGTTTTGCATAACAGACCTCAAAATATATAACAGTGAGGTCAATACATAAACCTTTCAGCCTCCTTTGACCCTACTGACCCAGAGTAAAATACAGCTGAGCTTCACCGCCCAGAGCATTGGGACTCTGAGAATGCAACATTTGTATTTGACATACAGCAAATGAATATATCTCACATAATGTGAGAACATTCACGTGTCCCAGGCCGGCCTGCACATTTCACATGTCAAATTCACCCAGATTCCAATAGTCACATCAAGATATGGATACAAATATATACACGAACAGACCTGTACAACATGCAATGATACATACACTCACACACACGTGAAAGGGTAAAATTATAGACACAAATGAGCAATGAAGTAAGTATGTACAGAGACACACAAAGGAACAGATACAGGAATATATGCACACATGGAACAAAGAAAAAGATAGATATACATAGACACAAACATACAAGTATTTACATAGAGATATACAAATATGCAGATATTTACACACACACACACACACAAATATATAGATATATACATACAGAGACATACAAATATGCACATATACACACAAACACAAATATACAGATATACAGACACACATAGATACAGATATCTACACACATACAGATATATACACAAAAATATGCAAGTACAAACACACACATTTACACAGAGATACTCACAAAGACGCACACAATCCTCACCCTGTCCTCTCTCAGGTCTGTCACCTCAGGCTGAGATCAAAGAGTGACAATATGTGAAAAGCAGAACCTCCCCACCTCCTATCACCACCAGGAATTTACAGCTGTCCCCGCTGGCTGAGGATCAGGATCACGCTGACAATGTATGCAGCGCTCAACCAAACATTTACACAGGGGCAGCCACTGAACATAAACTACACAAGCACCAGGCTCTCCTCACCATGAATGGGGTGGAACGGGAGAGGCAGAGAGGCCCTGTGTGCAGCTCACTGAGCCCAGCCTGGGGTCACGTATAAAACGGCACTTATTAATGTCGCCGCTCAACTCCTATCAGGAAGAAATCCATCAGACCGCAATGGGATTCTGCTCCTTAGATAAATCTGGTGCTGTTTTTCGCCCCAGCCTATCTTTGGTAAAGAGACCCCCACACGGTATCTACGGGTTAACCCCCCACAGGAGACACCAGGCTGGAGGTGCACAGCGGGCGGAGTGGCTGTGAGGTTAACCCAGGCGGCTGTTACAGGGGGGTAGGAAATCGTCCTGAAATGACCTCAGTTCTGCTTTTCTTTTTACGTGTGCCCTTTGATGACTGAATTACCCTTAACCACATGTGCATCAGCTCTGATTCCCTCCCCCAGTAACAAGAAACACATGTGGGACACACAAAGCAAGTGTGAGGATGGAGGGAGGTGCATGTCACACACAGGTTACTAAGGGGTTAACATGCGTATGGTCCTTGGGTGTTAAACGCTGTATAAATGACCTAATTCCCACTCGGCAGACTGTGACAGTGACCTGATTCTCCCTCTCTGGCTGTGACAGTGACCTGATTCTCCCTCTCTGGCTGTGACACTGTCCTAAATCTGTCTCTCTCCCTCCCTCCAGAATCACATTAAGCCTCACATACCAATTAGTTAAACTGATTTTCAACCCCCTCACTCACCATTCAGTGGTCTGTGAGCCTTATTCTATAAAGTGCTATAGCTCCGATCAAGCACTGCCGCACAGAAAGCTCTACTGAGTGGAATATTTCTTTGATACATCCGGAACAGTTATGTGTCTCAGCACAGCTATATCCCCTCATTATATTACTGCTTAATATCGCAATAAGGGTCACTGAATTAATGTGTCCTTTTCTAGAACCAGCACCAACAATGTTATTAATAATAACAACAACAACAGAACAATAACTGTTATATATGTCTTATTCCACTTCCAATGTAATTTACTAATAAAGCGAAGAAAATGCATACAGCCACCTCTGAGGTGGAATCCTGGAAGCACGTTTTGGAGATGTAAGCCACCCCATATTGTCCAATTCCAGCGACATGGTCAAAGTTCTAGTCGCCATATTTATCCTGCAGGAGCACAGATTCATTTCGGGTTGTGGTATTTTGTTGGGAGAAGCAAAGAGATTCCCTTTATATGAGGGTATAGATGTGGGTTCAGAGCTTTCCCAGTCTCAGGTGTACATACCTATTTTGGTATCTTATGTGTAATCTCATTAACTTAAGGACCGAACAGTTGTGTGTTACCCTGCAGTGGAAGGGACAGAATAAATATGTCGTGGGAATAATATGAAGAGTCCCAGCTTTCCTCTGGACAGAGCCGCATGGTAACAGAGCGATAAAAGATAAGCATGAATGTAATAGTTTGGTTTTCTATGCAGTGCTGCTGCAATGCCCCTGCCCCAAAGAGCTCACAATCTAATTCTTTACTAGTGAATCACCAGGACAGTAAGTTCTCAATGTCGCACAGAGCGTGCCCCAGCAGTTCCAGCTCTATGTATAACTATAGCTGGGACATTCCCAGCGAAGCTCCACCAGCCATAGGGTATTTCTAAGTGATGGGATGATACAATGTATCAGTGTGAGGTGCGCCTCCTGACCCATAGCCCCGGCCACAGATACCCGTACACACCCAGCTCCGTGTGTTCAGGGGATTAGGACATGAAAGGGGGATGTGCGTAATGGGATCGGCAGGGGCTGTGGCATGCTGAAAGCCTCAGATTAAGGGGGGGATTGTCTGCAGCATCATCTCTGTGCACATACAATGGGAAGAGACCCCCACCCCACACACAGACAATTGTCCATTAGGACCGCAGCTATAAAAGGTGATTCGTCTAATTAAAGATCCTTGTCTGATTGAGCAGGGTGATTACATCATATCAAAGGCAGCAGAAAGAGCACTCGCATACTGCTCACCCACCGTGTCAGGTTTTCAGGATCCCTGCTTCATGACGGTGGATCCATCGTGGCTCCGTCTGAGCTGCTGATTGGCCCCCTGTGCTGAAATGCAGGGATTTCCTGAAACCTGACCTGTTGGTGACCCTTGAGAGACTGCTGGGTTGAGCCGACCCAACTGACAATACGTAAACCTCCAGAAATATAGACCTATACGTATTTAAAACTGTAAGACCGTATTATTTTATTGAATACAGTTATAATTAATTAGGTGAAAAACAACCTGTATTACACAAAGGTATCAATAATGTACTGAGAACCATGGTTTCTCCCGGCAAGAGAGCGTAGCATTGAGTAAACGGACGTTGGGATAAAACGGCGGGGGCGTCGAGTGATTGAACCGGTTGGATAGACAATAATATGCAACAGTACTGATGAGGGGGCGGTTTCAATTCATATTGGGCTTCTGACTCAACTTAAAAAGAACGGCGGTGCTTAGTTCGAAGTCAATATCGCTCATGTGTGGTTTTTTAATAAATCAGTTCGTGTAGTAAGAAAAATATACTTTTGTAGCACAGTTATGATGTTTGGGTAAAAAACGGGGGGACGGTTATTGTGTGAGGGGGGGCTTCCGGTGCCGTCACGCACAGGTATGGCGGCTAAAGTTTAGGGACCCTGTGGACCGGCCGCCGTAATAATTAAATAATAACAACCCTTTACCCCGTACGCTTGTGCGGTCCCAGCCCTGGTGCACCACGGAGCGCCGGAGAGACTGATTTCGGTTCTGCCGACCGGCGATCAGCTGTTGGGATACCCACCCTGCGAGTCGCCGGGGGCCCTGCAGGAGGGAAGGGCGTGCGTGCACTGTGTTTTCCCCGCGAGGTACTGTTACCGTCGGGAACCTGTCGGCTGACGGGGAGGAGCTTCCCCCTGCCTCTGAGCTAGAGTGACCTCGGCATGTAGCCTCCCGCGGGTCGCGAGGAAGAAATACATGAAATAAATCCCGGACCGGGGGGAGAGATGGGACCCGGAGGGTGTGAGTTCTTGAGGATGTTACTGGAAGGGAGAGGCCCTAACATCCCACAAGTGCACCTATTGTTGTCAGGCCCACATCACGAGGCAGCCCCAGATATACAGTAACACTACAGAAGAAATAAATAATAAATAACTCTTCTCACTTCCTCACAGGACCCCCAGGTGCCTGCGCTGTCCCTGCGCTCGCCTCCCCCCCTGACCACACCACCTTTCCCCTAAACGCCTACGCTACGGCCCCATCGCAAACATCCCCAGAGGGGGACCACCGCGCCATGCAGTCGCGGCAGGAAACAAGCCTCAAACGCCAGCGTTAACTAAATATCAG
>WSYH01007560.1:0-21835 GCA_036426205.1 Ascaphus truei | reverse complement strand
ACATAATGCTAACCACATACGCATGGCCTTGGTGATCAATAAGGAGGATCAACCTTGTTGGTTTGTAGCATGGGTAAACAGTAAGGGTACGTGAAGTATTGTATAATGGGAACTGGCTTTTAATGTAGTCTATGTGCATTTGAAAAGTAGAAAAAAAATCATTCTAATGAAACTTTCGGTTTTCCAAAGTAACGCTGCTCTTGTCCCCACACCAGGGCGGATAGTAATGCTGCTCTGTGCCCACACACAGGGGCGGGATAGTAAGTGCTGCTCCTGTCCCCACAACACAGGGGCGGGTAGTAATGCTGCTCTCTGTCCCCACACACAGGGGCGGATAGTAACGCTGCTCTCTGTTCCCACACACGGAGGCGGATAGTAATGCTGCTCTTGTCCCCCACACCAGGGCGGATAGTAATGCTGCTCTCTGTCCCCACACACAGGGCGAGATAGTAATGCTGCCTTTTGTCCCCACACCCAGGGGCGATAGTAATGCTGCTCTTGTCCCCACACAGGGGGATAGTAATGCTGCTCTCTGTCCCCACACACAGGGCGGTATAATGCGCTCTCTGTCCCCACACACACGGGGATAGTATAATGCTTGCCTCTCTGTCCCCACACACCATGGGGCGGATAGTAATGCTGCTCTCTGTCCCCCACACAGGGGCGGATGTAATGCTGCTCTCTGTCCCCACACACGGGGCGGATAGTAATGCTGCTCTCTGTCCCCACACACAGGGGCGGGATAGTAATGCTGCTCTCGTCCCACGCACAGGGCGGATAGTAATGCTGCTGCTCTGTCCCCACAGCACAGGGGCGGAGTACGTATGTGCTCTCTGTCCCCAAACACAGGGGCGGATAGTAATGCAGCTCTCTGTCCCCGCACACGGGCGGAGATAATGCTGCTCTCTGTCCCCACACACAGGGGCGGATAGTAACGCTGCTCTCTGTCCCCACACACAGGGGCGGATAGTAAACGCGTGCTCTCTGTCCCAACGCCACAGGGCGGGATCAGTAGCTGCTCTTTGTCCCCACACACAGGGGGCGATAGTAATGCTGCTCTCTGTCCCCACACACAGGGCGGATAGTAATGCTGCTCTCTGTCCCCCACAAGGGGCCTAGTAATGTGCTTCTGTCCCCCACCAGGGGGATGTAATGCTGCTCTCTGCCCCACGCACAGGGGCGGATAGTAATGCTGCTCTCTGTCCCCACACACAGGGGCGCGATAGTTATAAGCTGCTCTCTGTCCCCACAACAGGGGCGGATAGTAACGCTGCTCTCTGTCCCACACACAGGGGCGGATAGTAATGCTGCTCTTTGTCCCCCACAACACAGGGGCGGATGTAATGGCTGCTCTCTGTCCCCACACACAGGGGCAGATAGTAATGCTGCTCTCTGTCCAGCACAGGGGCGGATAGTAATGCTGCTTCTCTCTGTCCCACGCACAGGGGCGGCATAGTAATGCTGCTCTCTGTCCCCAACACCAGGGGCGGGATAGTAACGCTGCTCTTGTCCCCACACAGGGCGGATGTAACTGCTGCCTCTCTGTCCCCACACACAGGGGCGGATAGTAATGCTGCTCTCTTGTCCCCACACAACAGGGGCGGATAGTACTGCTGCTCATCTGTCCCCGTACACAGGGGGCAGATGTAATGATGCTCTCTGTCCCACGCACAGGGGCGGATGTAATGCTGCTCTCTGTCCCACGCACAGGGGCGGATAGTAATGCTGTCTCTGTCCCCACACACAGGGGGGATAGTAATCGCTGCTCTCTGTCCCCACCCAACAGGGGCGGATAGTACACGCTGCTCTCTGTCCCCACACAACAGGGGCGGATAGTAATGCTGCTCTTGTCCCCACACACAGGGGCGGATAGTAAATGCTGCTCTTGTCCCCACACACAGGGGCGGATAGTAATGCGCTCTCTGTCCCCACAACACGGGGCGGATAGTGTAATGCTTGCTTCTGTCCCAGACACACGAGGGCGGAGTAATGCTGCTCTCTGCCACACACACGGGGGCGGATAGTAATATGCTGCTCTTTGTCCCCACACACGGGGCGGATAGAATGCTGTCGGCTGCCCATACAGGGGGCGGATAGTATGCTGCTCTCTGTCCCAACACACACGGGGCGGGTAGTAATGCTGCTCTCTGTCCCCACACACGGGGCGGATAGTAAATGCTTCGTCTGTCCCACACCACCGGGGCGGATAGTAATACTGCTCTCGTGTACACACCACACAGGGCGGATAGTAAAGACTGTGCTCTCTGTCCCCACACACAGGGGGGATAGTAATGCATGCTCTCGTCCCCACACACAGGGCGGGATAGTTAATGATGCTCTGTCCACACACGGGGGCGGATAGTAATTTGCCTCTTGTCCCACGCAACAGGGGCGGATAGTAATTCGCTGCTCTCTGTCACACCACACCCTCGCCCACACAGGGGCGGATAGTAATGATGCTCTTGTCCCCACACACAGGGCGGATTAGTAACGTGCTCCGCCTGTCCACACACACAGGGGCGATAGTAAGCTGCCTCTTGTCCCACACACAGGGCGGATAGTAATGTGCTCTTTTGTTCCCCACACAAGCAGGGCGGATAGTTGCGCTCTCTGTCCCCACACACAGGGGCGATAGTGTAGTAAGCTGGATCTCTGTCCCCACACACAGGGGGGATAGTAATGCTGCTCTCTGTCCCACACACGGGGGCGGATGTAATGTGCTCTCTGTCCCAAAAACGGGGCGGATAGTAAGGGCGATCTCTCTTCCCACACAGCGGGCCGTGATAGTAATGCTGCTCTCTGTCCCCACACACGCGGGAGGGTATGTAATGTGCTCTCTGTCCCCCACGCACGGTGCGGATAGTAATGCTGCTCCTGTCCCCACACAGGGGGCGGATAGTAATGCTGCTCTATGTCCCCACACACTACGCGGGGCGGATAGTAATGCTGCTTCGTCCCCACAACACGGGCGGATAGTAATGCTGGATCTCTCGGTCCCCACACACCAGGGGGCGATAGTAATGCTGCTCTCTGTCCCCACACAAGGGGCGGATAGTAATGCTGTCTCTTCCCCACACACAGGGGCGGATAGTAGTAATGCTGCTCTCTGTCCCAAACCACAGGGGCGGATAGTAATGCTGCTCTCTGTCCCCACACACGGGGGCGGATCGTAAATGCTCTTGTCCCCACACAGAAGCGGTGCGGATAGAAATGCTCTCTGGTCCACCATAACAGGGGAGGTATTAGTAAGTGCTGCTTCTGTCCCCATCACCAGGGGCGGATAGTAATGATGCTCTCTGTCCCCACACACGGGGGCGGATGAGTAATGGCTCTCTGTCCCCACACCAGGGGCGGAGATAGAATGCTGCTCTCTGTCCCCACACCCAGGGCGGATAGTAATGCTGCTCTCTGCCCCACACACGGGGCGGGATTTAATGTGCTCTCTGTCCCACACACGGGGGCGGATTAACCTGTCACATGCTGCTCTCTGTCCCCGCACACAAGGGAGGAGTAGTAGTAGCTGCTCTCTGTCCCCACACACAGGGGCGATAGTAATGGTGCTCTAGTCCCCACACACAGGGGAGGATAGTAATGCTGCTCTCTGTCCCCCACACACAGGGCGGATAAGTAATGCTGCTCTCTGTCCCCACCACCAGGGGGATAGTAATGCTGCTCTCTGTCCCCACACACAGGGGCGGATAGTAATGCTGCTCTCTGTCCCCACACACGGGGGCGGATAGTAATGCTGCTCTCTGTCCCCACACACGGGGGCGGATAGTAATGCTGCTCTCTGTCCCACACAGGGGCGGATTGTATGCTGCTCTCTGTTCCCACACAGGGGCGGATAGTAATGCTGCTCCTCTTTCCCACACCCAGGGCGGATAGTAGTGTCTCTGTCCCACACACCCAGGGGCGGATAGTAATGCTGCTCTCTGATCCCCACACCAGGGGCGGATGTTAGTATGCTGCTCTTGTCCCCACACAGGGGCGGATTAGTAATGCTGCTCTCTGTCCCACAACACAGGGCGGATAGTACTGCTGCTCCTGGCCCCACACACAGGGGCGGATAGTAATGCTGCTCTCTGTCGCCTCGTCCCCACACACGGGGCGGATAGTAAATGCTGCTCTATGTCCAACACAAAGGGGCGGATAGTTAAATGCTGCTCTCTGTCCCCACACCAGGGGGGATAGTAAATGCTGCTCTCTGCCCACACCCACAGGGCGGATCGTAATGCTGCTCTCTGTCCCCCACCACACGGGGCGGATAGAATGCTGCTCTCTGTCCCCCACACAGGGGCGGATAGTAATGCTGTCTTGTCCCAGCACACAGGGGCGGATAGTAATGTGCTCTTGCCACACACACAGGGGCGGATGTAATGCTGCTCTCTGTCCCCACAAGGCGCGGTAGGATAGTAATGCTGCTCTCTGTCCCCAACACAGGGGCGGCGTGAGGGATGTAATGCTGCTCTCTGTCCCCACACACGGGGCGGATAGTAATGCTGCTACTCTGTCCCACCAACACAGGGGCGGAGTAGTAATGCTGCTCTTGCCCCAACACACAGGGCGGATGTAATGCTGCTCTCTGTCCCCACACACAGGGGCGGGATAGGAATGCTTGCTTGCTGTCCCCACACCACAGGGCGGATAGTATGCTGCCTCTGTCCCCACACCAGGGGAGGATAGTAATGCTGCTCTCTGTCCCCACACAGGGGGGGTAGTTAAGCTTGCTCTCTGTCCCCCCACACAGGGCGGATAGTAATGCTGCTCTCGGTCCCCACACACAGGGTGCGGATAGTAACGCTGCTCTCGTCCCCACGACAGAGGGGCGGATCGTAAATAAGCTGCTCTCTGTCCCCACACACAGGGGCGGATAGTAAGTCGCTGATCTCTGTACCCCACACACTAGGGGCGGGATAGTAATGCTGGCTCTGTCCCCACACCAGGGGCGGATAGTAATGCTGCTTCTCTGTCCCCACACACATGGGGCGGGGTAGTAATGCTGCTCTCGCCCCCACCAGGGGCGGTTTAGTAGGTAGTACAGTGGGGTAGTAGGTAGAATGTAGTACGTATGTGCTCTATGTCCCCAACCACACGGGGTGGTTTGTAAGTGGGGGGAGTAGTAATGCTGCTCTCTGTCCCCACACAAGGGGCGGATAGTAATGCTGCTCTCTGTTCCCACACACAGGGGCGGATAGTAAGCGCTGCTATCTGTCCCCACACCACAGGGGCGGATAGGATGAACTGCTCTCTCCCCCACAGGCCCGGAGCGGATAGTTGTGCTCTGTCCCCACAACACAGGGGGCGGATGTAATGCTGTCTCTGTCCCCACACAGGGTGGCGAGATAGTAATGCTGGCTCTCTGTCCCCACACCCAGGGGCGGTAGAATGGCTCTCTGTCCCCATCCCACAGGGGGAGATAGTAATGCTGCTCGTCCCCACAAGCAGGGGCGGATAGTAATGCTGCTCTCTTGTTCCCACACCGGGGGGATAGTATGCTCTCTGGGCTCCACACTCCAGGGGCGGGATAGTAATGCTGCTCTGTCCCCAACACACAGGGCGGATAGTCATGATGCTCTCTGTCCCCACACACAGGGGCGGATATAATGCTGCTCTCTGTCCCACCACCAAGGGGCGGTTAGTTAAGTGACTCTCTTTCCCCACCACCCAGGGCGCGGATAGTAATGCTGCTTCTCCCACAACAGGGGCGTGATAGTAATGTGACTCTTGTCCTCCACCACAGGGGCGGATGTAATGTGCTCTTGCCCCACACACGGGGCGGATAGTAATCGCGGCTCTATGTCCCCACACACCAGGGGGCTGGAGTAGTAATGCTGCTCTCTGTCCCCCAACACACAAGGGGCGGATAGTAATGCATGCTCTCTGTCCCCCACACACGGGCGGGATAGTATGCCTGATAATAAGTACCAACACAGGGCGGATAGTAACGCTGCTCTCTGTCCCCACACCCAGGGGCGGATAGTAATGAGTGCTGATCTTGTCCCCACACAACGGGGCGGATGGTAATGCTGCTCTCGTCCACCACACGGGGCGGATAGTAATGCTGTCTCTGTCCCCACCACACGGGGCGGATTAGTAATGCTGCTCTAGTCCACACACACACGAGGGCGGATAGTAATGTGCTCTCGTTCCCACACGGGGGCGGATAGTAATGCTGCTCTCTGTCCCCACACACGGGGGCGGATAGTAATGCTGCTCTCTGTCCCCACACACGGGGGCGGGATAGTAATGCTGCTCTCTGTCCCCACACACAGGGGCGGATAGTAATGCTGCTCTCTGTCCCCACACACGGGGGCGGATAGCGAGGAATGCTGCTCTGTCCCCACACACGGGGGGCGGGATAGTAATGCTGCTCTTGCTCTTTATCCCCACACAAGGCGGGCGGGATAGTAATGTGTCTCTGTCCCCAACACAGGGGCGGACGGATAGTATGCTGTCTCTTGTCCCAACACAGGGGCGGATAGTAATGCTGTCTTGTCCCCCACACACGGGGGCGGATAGTGAATGCTGCTCTCTGTCCCACACACAGGGGCGGATAGTAATGCTGCTCTGTCCCCACACACACGGGGGCGGATAGTAATGCTGCTCTTGTCCCCACACACGGGGGGATAGTAATGCTGCTCTCTGTCCCCACACACAGGGGCGGATAGTAATTGCTGCTCTCTGTCCCCAAACACAGGGGCGGATAGTAATGCGGCCTCTCGTGTCCCCACACCCAGGGGCGGATAGTAATGCTGATCTCTGTTCCCACAACAAACGGGTGCGCGGATAGTAATACTGCTCTCTGTCCCCACACACAGGGCGGTAGTCGAATTGGGCTTGCTCCTCTGTCCCCACACACGGGGCGGTAGAATGCTGCCTCTCGTCCCCACACACAGGGCGCGATATGTAATGCTGTCTGGTCCCCACACCGGGGGCGGGATAGTAATGCTGCTCTCTGTCCCACCCCAACACAGGGCGGGACAGTTAATGTGCTCTCTGTCCCCACACCGGGCGGATAGTAATGTGCTCTGCCCCCAACACGGTCGGGCGGATATGAATGTGCTCGTTATGTCCCCACAAAAGGGCGGGGGGTGATATGAATGCTGCTCTATTGTCCTAACACACATGGGTAGTGGGCGGGTGAGGTTAAGTAATTGATGCTCTCTGTTACACTTAGGCGAGTGTATTGTCTCTAGTCAAATCAAACGGGCGGATTAGTAATGCTGCCTCTGTCCCCCACCGGGGCGGCGGATTAGTAATGCTTGCTTCTTTGTCCCCCCACACCGGGGTAGGATTAGGACTGCTGCCTTCTGTCCTCACAATCAGGGGCGAGATTAGTAATGCTGCTCTCTGTCCCCACACACAGGGCGCGGAATAGTTTAACGGACTTCTTCCACACACACTATCATATCAAAGGCAGCAGAAAGAGCACTCGCATACTGCTCACCCACAACAGCATGGGCCTCTGGTTGAATCAATAAAGGAGCAACTCTGTGGTTTAGCTATGGGTAAACAGTAAGGGTACGTGAAGTATTGTTAATAATGGGAACTGGCTTTTATGTAGTCTATGTGCATTGAAAAGTAGAAAAAAAATCATTCTAATGAAACTTTCGGTTTTCCAAAGTAACGCTGCTCTTTGTCCCCACACCCAGGGGCGGATAGTAATGCTGCTCTCTGTCCCCACACACAGGGGCGGATAGTAACGCTGCTCTCTGTCCCCACACACAGGGGCGGATAGTAATGCTGCTCTCTGTCCCCACACCATTCGGATGAATAGCTGAGACCATTTTTTTTTTCTTCCAAGAAGCACCTGGTAGTGTATGCAGTGCTGTGCGTTCACACCATTGTACTCGCCCCGAAACCCTGAGCCGAAGAGGCACAGAGCTAACCGCTGGTCCTCATACAAAGGTCTCCCACTTCAGAGGCCAGTGCCTGAGCTGCAATGGTTAAGGTGCGCTCGCTGGGGTGGATTGGGCCGCCGGGAAACAGGGCAAATGCCCGGTGGGCCGTTGGGTCCAAGGTCCGGTGCTGCCTTGGATATTAAACTAGAGGGGGGCTTCATGGTGGTTACAGAAGCCCCCCACGCTCTACCCCACAACAATGAAACTGGTTGCTGTGGGAGTGCGCGGGCCCCCTCTGTAAGTGTCTCTTACCGGAGGGTCATTTCCTCCTGCGGCGTCGCGTTGTCATGGCCACCCAACGTCACATGGTGACGCGTTGCCATGGCAATTTGATGTCACATGGCAATGTGTCGACAGGACAACGCAACGTCACGTGACACTGTCGTGGGAGGAGGGCCGGTAAGACAGATGCCGCCCGGGCCGCTCTCTGCCTCCAACCCGCCCCTGGGTGTGGGGACAGAGAGCAGCATTACTATCCGCCCCTGTGTGTGGGGACAGAGAGCAGCATTACTATCCGCCCCTGTGTGGGAGGCAGGGAGGGATGTGAGGCTAGTGAGGAGAGGGGAGGCAGGGAGGGATGTGAGGCTAGTGAGGGGAGGCAGGGAGGGATGTGAGGCTAGTGAGGAGAGGGGAGGCAGGGAGGGATGTGAGGCTAGTGAGGAGAGGGGAGGCAGGGAGGGATGTGAGTTATGTGAGGAGAGGGGTGGCAGGGAGGGATGTGAGGCTAGTGAGGAAAGGGGAGGCAGGGAGGGATGTGAGGCTAGTGAGGAGTGGGGAGGCAGGGAGGGATGTGAGGTATGTGAGGAGAGGGGAGGCAGGGAGGGATGTGAGGCTAGTGAGGAGAGTGGAGGCAGGGAGGGATGTGAGGCTAGTGAGGAGAGGGGAGGCAGGGAGGGATGTGAGGCTAGTGAGTCCCCCACACCCAGGGCGGATTGTTAAGCTAGCTCTCTGTCCCACACACAGGGGCGGATAGATAGCTGCTCTCTTCCCACACCCAGGGGCGGATAGAAATGCTGCTCTCTGTCCCCACCACAGGGGCGATAGTAATGCTGCTCTCTGTCCCCACACACAGGGGCGGATAGTATGCGCTCTCTGTCTGTCCCCACACACGGGGGCGGATAGTAATGCTGCTCTCTGTCCCCACACACAGGGCGGTTGTAATGCTGCTCTCTGTCCCCACACACGGGGGGCGGATAGTAATGCTGCTCTCTGTCCCCACACACGGGCGGATAGTACCGCTGCTCTCTGTCCCCCACACAGGGGCGGATAGTAAGCTGCTCTCTGTCCCCACACACGGGCGATA
This sequence comes from Ascaphus truei, assembly GCA_036426205.1. Classification (NCBI taxonomy): domain Eukaryota; kingdom Metazoa; phylum Chordata; class Amphibia; order Anura; family Ascaphidae; genus Ascaphus; species Ascaphus truei. The sequence goes on along the minus strand of WSYH01007560.1, from coordinate 12,631 downwards.
GTAATGCTGTCTCCGTCCCCACACACACGGGCGGATAGTAATGCTGCTCTCTGTCCCAAACACAGGGCGGATATGTATGCTGCTCTCTGTCCCCACACACAGGGGCGGATTAATGCTGCTCTCTGTCCCCACACACAAGGGGGCGGGTTAATGCTGCTCTCTGTCCCCACACCAGGGCGGATGTAATGCTGGTCGTCTGTCCCCACACACAGGGGCGGATAGTAACGCTGCTCTCTGTCCCACACCACAGGGGCGGATAGTAAGCTGCTCTCTGTCCCACACACAGCGGTCGGATAGTATGCTGCTCTCTGTCCCCACAACACAGGGGCGGATAGTATGCGCTCTCTGTCCCACCACAGGGTCGATATAATGCTGCTCTCTGTCCCCACACAGGGGCGGATAGTAATGCTGCTCTCTGTCCCCACACACAGGGGCGGATAGTAATGCTGCTCTCTGTCCCACACACAGGGGCGGATAGTAATGCGCTCTCTGTCCCCACACACAGGGGCGGATAGTAATGCTGCTCTCTGTCCCCACACACAGGGGGCGGTAGTAAATGCTGCTCTCTGTCCCCACACCAGGGCGGATAGTAATGCTGCTCTCTTCGCCACACACAGGGCGGATAGTAATGCTGCTCTCTGTCCCCACACACAGGGGCGGATAGTAATGCTGCTCTCTGTCCCACACACAGGGGCGGATAGTAATGCTGCTCTCTGTCCCACACACAGGGGCGGATAGTAATGCTGCTCTCTGTCCCCGCACACAGGGGCGATAGTAATGCTGCTCTCTTGTCCCCACACACGGGGCGGATAGTAATGCTCTCTCTGTCCCCACACCCAGGGGCGGATAGTAATGCTGCTCTCTTCCCACACCCAGGGGCGGATAGTATGCTGCTCCTGTCACCACACAAAGGGGCGGTAGTTAAGCTGCTCTCTGTCCCCCACACAGGGGCGGATAGTAATGCTGCTCTCTGTCCCCTAACACAGGGCGGATAGTAATGCTGCTCTCTGTCCCCACACACAGGGGTGGATAGTAAGCTGCTCTCTGTCCCCACAACCAGGGGCGGATAGTAATGCTGCTCTCTGTCCCCCACACCAGGGGCGGATAGTATGCTGCCTCCTCTCCCCGCACGGGCGTAGTAATGCTGCTCTCTGTCCCACACACGGGGCGTGATAGTATGCTGCTCTCTGTCCCCAACACCGGGGCGATAGTAATGCTGCTCTCTGTCCCACACACAGGGGCGGATATGTATGCTGCTCTCTGTCCCCACACACGGGGGCGATAGTAATGCTGCTCTCTGTCCCCCCACACAGGGGCGGATAGTAATGCTCTCTCTCTGTCCCCCACACAGGGGCGGATAGTATGCTGCTCTTTGTCCCCACACAGACGGGCGATAGTAATGCTGCTCTCTGTCCCCACACACAGGGGCGGATAGTAATGCTGCTCTCTGTCCCCACACACAGGGGCGATAGTAATGCTGCTCTCTGTCCCCACACACGGGGGCGGATAGTAATGCTGCTCTCTGTCCCCACACCAGGGGCGATAGTAATGCTGCTCTCCCCACACAAGGGGCGGATAGTAATGCTGCTCTCTGTCCCCACACAGGGGCGGATAGTAATGCTGCTCTCTGTCCCCACACACGGGGCGGATAGTAATGCTGCTCTCTGTCCCCACACACAGGGGCGGATAGTAATGCTGCTCTCTGTCCCCACACACAGGGGCGGATAGTAATGCTGCTCTCTGTCCCCACACACAGGGGCGGATAGTAATGTGCTCTCTGTCCCCACACACAGGGGCGGATTAGTAATGCTGCTCTCTGTCCCCACACACAGGGGGGAAGTAATGCTGCTCTCTGTCCCCACACACAGGGGGCGGATAGTAATCTGCTCTCTGTCCCCACACAGGGGGCGTATGATAGTATGCTGCTCTCTGTCCCCACACACGGGGGCGGATAGTAATGCTGCTCTCTGTCCCCACACCCAGGGGCGGATAGTAATGCTGCTCTCTGTCCCCACACACAGGGGCGGATAGTAATGCTGCTCTCTGTCCCCCCACACACAGGGGCGGATAGTAATCGTGCCTCTCTGTCCCCACACACAGGGGCGGTATTAGTGCTGCTCTCTGTCCCACACACGGGGCGGGTAGTAATGCTGCTCTCTGTCCCCACAACACAGGGGGATAGTAATGCTGCTCTCTGTCCCCACACACACAGGCGGATAGTAATGCTGCTCTCTGTCCCCACACCCAGGGGCGATAGATGGCGCTCTCTGTGTCCCACCACAGGGCGGATAGTAATGCTGCTCTCTGTCCCACACCAGGGGCGGATGTAATGCTGCTCTCTGTCCCCACACCCAGGGGCGGATAGTAATGCTGCTCTCTGTCCCCACACACAGGGCATAGTAAGGCTGCTCTCTTCCCCACACACAGCGGGCGGATAGTAATGCTGCTCTCTGTCCCCACACACAGGGGCGATAGTAATGCTGCTCCTTGTCCCCCAACACAGGGGCGGATAGTAATTGCTGCTCTCTGTCCCCACAACATGGGCGATAGTAATGCTGCTCTCTGTCCCCCACCACAGGCGGATATAATGCTGCTCTCTGTCCCCCACGACAGGGCTGATAGTAATGCTGCTCTCTGTCCCCACACCAACAGGGCGGATAGTAATGCTGCTCTCTGTCCCACACACAGGGGCGGATATTAATGCTGCTCTCTGTCCACACCCAAGGGCGGATAGTAATGCTGCTCTCTGTCCCCACACACAGGGCGGATAGTAATGCTGCTCTCTGTCCCACACACAGGGCGGATAGTAAGCTGCTCTCTTCCCCACACACAGGGGCGGATAGTAACTGCTGCCTCTGTCCCCACACACAGGGGCGATAGTAATGCTGCTCTCTGTCCCGCACACAGGGCGGATAGTATATGCTGCTCTCGTCCCCACACACAGGCGGATAGTACTGCTGCTCTCTGTCCCCACACCAGGGGGCGGGTTGGAGGCCAGAGCGGCTCCTCTGCGCGATTCGTCTTACCGTCCCTCCTCCCGAAGACGTGTCACGTGAGTTGCGTGTCCTGTCGACACATTCATGTGACATCAATTGCAATGGCAACGCGTCACCATGTGACGTTGGGTGGCCATTACAACGCGACGCCGCAGGAGGAAATGACCCTCCGTTAAGAGACACTACAGAGGGGCCCGCGCACTCCCACACACCAGTTTCATTTGTTGTGGGTAGAGCGTGGGGGGCTTCTGTAACCACATGAAGCCCCCCTAGTTTAATATCCAAGGCAGCACCGGACCTTGGACCCAAACGGCCCACCGGGCATTTGCCTGTTTCCACGGCGGCCCATCCACCCCAGCGAGCGACCTTAACCATTGCAGCTCAGGCACTGGCCTCTGAAGTGGGAGACCTTTGTATGAGGACCAGCGGTTAGCTCTGTGCCTCTTCGGCTCAGGTTTCGGGGGCGGTACAATGGTTGAACGCACACACTGCAACACTACCAGGTGCTTCTTGGAAGAAAAAAAAAATGGTCTCAGCTATTCATCCGAATGATGCCCGTTTAGTAACTTCTCTTGTAGCTGTGGATTCCCTCCGGCTGGAAACAGGCAGACGAAAAGCAACATCTGGGTTTGGGAGGGAAGGAACCTCAGTGCCATTCTCCCAAATGAGCGAGGGGGCGAGGGAGGAATGTCACAGCGGCCCTTCAAAGCCCCTGGCCTGACGAGCTGCCATTCTACGGGCTGATCGTTCTGCTTTCAAGAGGGGACCGCGACAAACCTTACAGCTTCTCATGGACTTTCCCCTGCCAGAGGCTGGCAAAGAATTCCTCACCCGGTACTCAGAACCCAAACAGGAGCATTCATACAGGCGGATGTGCCCGCAGGCCTCTCTGAGACAGGCGGATGTGCCCGCAGGCCTCTCTGAGACAGGCGGATGTGCCCGCAGGCCTGTCTGACACAGGCGGATGTGCCCGCAGGCCTCTCTGACACAGGCGAATGTGCCCGCAGGCCTCTCTGACACAGGCGGATATGCCCGCAGGCCTCTCTGACACAGGCGGATGTGCCCGCAGGCCTCTCTGACACAGGCGGATGTGCCCGCAGGCCTCTCTGACACAGGCGGATGTGCCCGCAAGAGGCATTTTGATTTGCAGGGTTGAAGGAGATCTAACAGGGAATGAGCTTCATGCCTGGTTCAAATCCCAGGGTCAAACTCCTTGTGACCTTGTGCAAGTCACTATCTCCCCGTGTGTCCGGCAGCAAAATTAGATGGTAAGCTCTTCAGGGCAGGGAATAATTTGCGCCCAGCACAGCTCAGCCAGAGCACTATAAGACAGAAATATATTATTACTATTACATACAATCAGGGGAGCTGTGAGCCGTGCGTAAGGCCGAGATATTGCAGACTCACAACGTATGCCGCGATCGCGCTGCAGCGGGGGTCCATGCTTCCGGACTGGACCTCCCGCAGCGTTAATCCGTCCGGGCCACGGTCGTCGCGGTCGGGGGACCACGAGCTGCCTCGGCAAGAAAAACAGTTAGTGTGGTTACATCTGTAAGGCTGCGCTGCCGGGGAGAAGAAGCAGGGACCCCTCGCAGTGCAGTCACGTCTCTGCTCTGTGTACAAGGCAAGTGGAAATACCGAGCTAGGATTTGTTTCCATGCTGGTGTACGGGGGGGTCACATGTTTTAGCAATGGCAAGAAGGTCTAAGGCAGGGCAAGTGTATTGTCTGGTAACGCAACTGCTGCAGCCCTTTAACTCCTTCAGTGCCCTGCACAGCATCATGGAGGGTGGCACCCGATGCAAGCTGAACATCATAGGGTTTCGCTTGTTTCCATGGGGGTGTTTATGATCAGCGCTCAACAGCAGAGCTGATCGCAAACTAGACGGACAGGGGCCACGGACAGGGGCCACGGTGGTGACAAGGCCCTTTGGCCCTGAAGAGTGTTCTGACCGATTGTTTTACTTACTTTAAAGCGATCGCTCCTTGTCCTTTCCAACTCTGTTTTTATCTATTAAATCTGACACTCTGTTCTAGAGATATGTGTTTGAAATATTAAGTATCTGGGAGGTTAAAATGGAGCTCTCCCCACAGCCCCATGAAGTCCACAGGTTACCATGGTACCATCAGACCCTAGAGATGTAAAAAAAAATGATGATGTTTAACACTATATAAGTTTTTGTCTCTAAAGAGCAGGACATACTCGGGAGGGGGGGGGGGGGGGGGGGTTAGATACTCACATGGTATGATTTAAACGGATATAGGCTCCTGGGGGGGATAGCTGCTTTAAGACAATACAGGTCACAATTGCCATTAGTATTCTGGACAAAGGGAAAGCCTGCCAAGGTGAGATCTTAAACCTGCAGCAAAGTATGATCAAATTCTGTGTGTTACCTTCAAAAGGGGCCCAGATAAGCAGGTTTATCCAAATTAGATTAGGTAGGGGGGGGGGGGGGCGGTGATTGTACTGTATCATGAAAGCAGCTCCCTGTGTGTACTATTCAGATTAAACGCTTCCTGGGAATAAGAAATTGCAGTGGAAGTCTTAGCACAAAGGAACAGGGACCTATTTATCACTGCATGGAGTGGCAGGTAAGTGGGGCAATCGCCATCTCCACTTTGCTTGCACACCATGCAGTGTATAGGGTGCTATCTGCTCACAGAATGACTCCAGAATCTCCAGTGAATTTTCCAAGCTTTCTGCAGAATTCTGGAGCAAACGTCCCGGTTATTTCGCTTTCTCTTGGGCGTCCGCAACATTCAGAGCAAATCTGTTTTGGGTGCAGAAAAATCAGGCAATTGAAAGCTCTGAAGAGCCCCCTTTGTCTGGAAGTCGTGCAATAGGAGATTCTGCACCCCCTTATAATCCAGCGCACCCACACCTACAGCCCCTGTAAGTCTCACATCATATCTCTTAAAACTGAAAACTCCTGGGGGAAGGGATTCATTTCTCATAATCTGTGACACACCCATTACTGAGTTGTATGATAATTCCCTGTATTACAAGATCAGGGCTTTTTCGTCAGGAGAGAAAACAGAATATTAATTTTGGGGCTAGTTATGTGGGTCCACAACAGTCAGTTCAAAATAATAGGTCTTGTGTTGGGGTAAACTGAGCAGCTGAGATAACAATATGAACTCCCCATAGCATATGTCTGTTTAGTAGCACAGAGCTCCAATGCTTAATTATCAACCATAAATAAAAGAATGTATTGTCATATACACAGGTTACATAGTGATGTGCAGTGTAGAGTTGCATAGGCACAGCCCTACCGTGGGGAGTTTATAATCTAGTTTGTGGGGCGCAGTGACAGTTTTATTTAATTATTATTACTAAATTCAATAATTTATTGTTATTATGCATTATGAAGGGGAGAGGGTGTTCTAATGTTATTTTAACTATTTGCACTGCATGACTGATCCCTAGAGTCTATAGATTGGGTGCACAGGTCTCTTTCAATTACTAAGCAAAAAAGAGAGGTGCAAGCTCAATAGCACTACTTAAAACAGTGTAAGAGTGTAAAGTACCAATAATAGTATCCCACAAAGTGTATAACAGTGAAAATAAAAAATAATACAAATCAAGGATCACTGTCCTTGAGAAAATGCTGCTCCCAAGCAGGAGTCTGACCCAGTCCAGATACAGAATTGGCAGAAGGTTTCGGGGTGCGATATACATCCAGGGACATAAAATAGAAAATAATAATAGTGCCAGACAGTATACACAATGCACATGGGAAATGGAGAATTCTGTGAATGTTCAACTCACATGTTCCACGTGAAGATCAAGCAGTGAGGTTATATAGAGGAACCAACTCAATGAGATGTCCTGATATCCTCTTCTGCTGGGTTAGGGTTCTGCAAGTCCTCGTGCAGGGTCTCTCTCCTGACCAGTCCAGGGTACAGTTCCTTCTGGCCAGAGAGATTCAGTTCCCCTGTGATCCCTCCCTTCAGCCACCCAGGGCAAGTCCAGGCAGATGCCCTGGATGGCTGAAGGTATCACAGGGGAACTGAATCTCTGGCCAGGAAGGACCTTTACCGACACGCTCAGGAGAGAACCCTGCACGAGGACTTCCAGAACCCTAACCCACAGAAGAGGATATCAGGACATCTCATTGAGTTGGTTCCTCTATATAACCTCACTGCTTGATCTTCACGTGGAACATGGAGTTGAACATCTCACAGAATTCTCCCATTCCCATGTGCATTGTGTAATACTGTCTGGCTCTATTATTATTTTCTATTTTATGTCCCTGGATGTATATCGCACCCCGAAACCTTCTGCTCTTTCAATTACTACTGGTAGTTTAGGGGTAGCCAACTCCAGTCCTCAAAGTCCACCAACAGGTTGGGTTTTCAGGATATCCCTGCTTCAGCACAGGTGGTTTAATCAGTGGCTCAGATTGAGCCACCTATGCTGAAGCAGGGATATCCTGAAAACCTGACCGGTTGGTGACCCTTGAGGACTGGAGTTGGCCACTACTGTAGGTAGTTGTTACAATGCTCACTGTGTGTGATGCAAGGAAATCATTTTCAGAGGCGACAGATAGGGAATCCCCAAGCCTCTTCTTCTGGGAGCCCAGCTCCTGCTTTAACACAGCCAAGAAAACAGATATACAGCAAACCATGGCTTTGTTAAATTAATCAGCACACCCATCATATATATATATATATATATATATATTTTTACCTGCACAGAATGGAAATACTTTTAATACCAAAAACATAGATTGTAGGTATCTGTTCAGGGACTGTGTCCGTAATAATTCCTATGTGCTGTGTACCTGTAAGGCTGAGTCCCCGCTGGCGCTGAGCGTGCTCATGATGGAGAGCGCTCCAAGCATGAGCGCCGGGTGTCCTGCGTTTACGCGCGCGCGGGGGCATTGCGGGTAGTTGAGCGCGCTGGAAAGTTAAGATTATTTTGTTTACCTAAGCGCCGGTGAGCGTGTGTGCCCGCGCACAGCGTGAGCGGGGACTTACATATATCTATATATGTAAGTAACCGCCGCAAGCGCCCGCCCGCTCAGCGCTAGCGGGGACGCAGCCTAATTGTGAAGCGCTTTTGAGTCCCATCGGGAGAAAAACCCGATAATAAATAATCATAACTTTATTTCACATTAAAACACATCCTCTTCTTTAAAGAAAGCAAAGTGTAGTCTTTCACATGAAAAACAAAAAAAGGCTACGGCACTCGCATATTAATAACACCCCCCCCCTCCCACCCTACCATTCAACGGACCCCACCTCTCGCTATAATTTCCCTCTCTGAAATGTCAAAAAATGCCCTTTAGAAATGTCCCTCCCAGAGACTGGAGGTAATAAGGCACCCTGGGGAGATCTTTATCCTATGCATTTACCTCGCAGAAACCCAGCTGCTCTTCTCTATTCTCCCCCCACCCCCTGCTGTCTTTCTCTGTCACTTCTTTGCCTATTTCTTCTCACTTATTTCTCTCTCCCTCTTCCTCTCTTCCTCTCTCTCTCACACTCCTTGATTCCTTCTCTCTCATTTGCTCTGGAGCTTTCCCCCCAGTGCTTTACTTCTGATTACCTTGCCACCCCATTCAACAAGGCTTTGCAGGAGGTGCGGTTTCCGGGGGCCCCAGTCCCTTACTGCTGCAGGTCACCCGGGCTTGTCCTGCAGCTCCCTAAACATTGGTGACAGTGCATGGGGAGAGCAGTTGCACTGTGCTCCAATGCTCACAAAACCAAGGAGCCCGGGCAAGTGATCTATTTTACTGCAGTTACAGGCTCTTTATATATTATTTGTGGTATGTGATATAATGTGTATTAGAAAAGGAAACGGGGCAAGTTAAACAGGGCAAGAGACTTCTGCAGAACTTTCACCCACTGGACATTAACCCTTAAAGTACTCCTTTTTTCAGATTTCCTTTTCAGCACTGTATATATCTCAACACAGTCTATATATCCCATCATACCCTCAGCACTTTATTTATATTTATCAAATGTGTTACCAGGAAGTAATACAGTGAGAGTTACCTCTCGTTTTCATGTATGTCCTGGGCATACAGTTAAGATGACAAATAATACATGGTTACAAATAGATAGTTACATAAGTGCGCAGGGTATACATTATATACAAGACATTGCATGCACAGTTAAAGATAATATATATTATAGGTGTAGATTCCAGGGCTCAGTGATTAACCCCCCAAATTAAAGACAGTGCATTTAATAACACTGCCCACTACCTGCTCTATGGTATAATAAAAGCAAACTGCCCTCACCCCCTGCCTGTGCAAATATTTATGTTCACTCAGACAATGAACACACATCGTTTAACCCCCTCCCTGCTGAAGGGGCCTGCTAAATACAAAACAATGCAACCCCTGCATTGTACACAAGTTGCTGGTGTCTTCAGCACTTAAGTGGTTAAAATCACATCAGGCCTTAAAAAAAAGGTAAAATTCCCTTATATTTACCCTGGAGGAATTTAGACATGTAAGCCCCCCCTCACCCCATTCTTAGTTATCACCCATTAGTGTGTGTTGTGTTTTAGACTCTCAGTAATAACTCCAGATCATTTGACTCGTGCAAAAAGATTGTGTAACATTCAGACTGATTATGTTGCAGTTCAAACCCCAATAACCCCACTGTATACGTGCAGCCTCACCAGGGGTGCAACGTCACACACATCAGCTGCAGCCTGAACAGGGCAGGAGCACTGCTGACCATCCATCAAATAGGGGTTAGTCACTGGGACCACTTGTACCCCCCACCCTGAAACCAACACGCTGCAGGGTGACTGGAGATGTGCGAAATGCTGCTACATATTAAACAGTGCTGGAAGGGTTGATGGTAATGGATACCCCTCACTGGCAGAGAAGGAGTTAAACGTATTCACGGTTTATACCTATTCACATTATATAGGTGACATGTGCATGGTATATTAGCAGCTGCGTGTCACCAAGCAGGGTAGAAAATCCTCAAAGCTATGGTAAAAAAAAACAGCCAGGTACAGACTATTCAATTCTCTTTAATCAGTGTATTCATCTATATACACACTTATATGCACCCTATATACACACTTATATGCACCCTTTTATACACTATATATACTCCTTCCTGTAATCAATGCATTCATCTACAGTATATACACACTTTTATGCACCCTTATACACTATATATACTCCTTCATGTAATCAATGCTGTGTATGTGCCTACAATGTGTGTGTCTAATATATATATGAGATAGCTACCATATATATGAGAGCTGTGCCTATGAGAGATAGCTGTGCCTATGTGAGAGATAGCTGTGCATATATATGAGAGGTAGCAGTGCATATATATGAGCGATAGCTGTGCCACCTAACCAGAACTATAGAAGGATATCAGCTCCGGAAGGGTATACATCCCTTCACTATAATGAACTCACCTCTTTCTATTCGGATACTATAATAAACTTTGGTATTTTTTCCCCAGTGTAAGTTACATGCTCTTCCAGCACTGAAGTGGTTAATACCGATGACCACTAGGGTCTCTCCCCAAATATAGAAGCCCCTCTTTTGTTCTTGACTCACAGAACAATTAACCCCCCACCGCCCCCAATGCCCTGGCCTCAACAGGGTTAAATGTATCCATTGTCTTACCCTGCTCCTGGATAGGGGTGCCCTGCTCCTGGATTGGGGTGCCCTGGCTCTGGATAGGAGTGCAGTGAGGGTCCTGCGGGCTGCTCTGACACTTCTCTCTGTCCTGTGTCTATATGAGCTTGGAGTCTCTGAGTGTGTGAGCCTCCCTGTCCTGTATATATAGAGGAGCAGCACAGCACCGCCAGGGGGAGGAGGGCACGCTCAGTGCAATACACACACCGCACCTCCCTGGGAAAAGGGAACCAGCCACACATACTGCTACATACAGTATGGGAGACTGGGCTAGTGAGGAGGCAGGGAGGGATGTGAGGCTAGTGAGGAGAGGGGAGGCAGGGAGGGATGTGAGGCTAGTGGAGGAGAGGAGCAGGGGGATGTGAGGTCTAGTGAGAGAGGGAGTGCAGGGAGGGATGTGAGGCTAGTGAGAGAGGGGAGGCAGGGAGGCTAGTGAGGAGGAGGCAGGGATGATGTGAGGCTATTGAGGAGAGGGGGAGGGCAGGAGGGATGGTGAGGCTAGTGAGAGAGGGGAGGCAGGGAGGGATGTGAGTTATGTGAGGAGAGGGTGGCAGGGGAGGGATTGAGGCTAGTAGGAAAGGGGAGGCAGGAGGATGTGAGGCTAGTGAGGAGTGGGGAGGCAGGAGAGGGATGTGAGGTTGTGAGGAGAGGGTCAGGGAGGGATGTGAGGCTATGGGAGAGGTGGAGGAGGGAGTAGGATGTGGAGGCTAGTGAGAAGGGAGAGCAGGGAGGGAGTAGAGGCTATGAGGGGGAGGCGGGATGGATGTTACTGGCTAGTAGGAAGGGGAGGGCAGGGAGGGGAGCGATTCTAGTGAGGAGAGGGGAGGCTAGTGAGGAGAGGGGAGGCAGGTAGGGATGTGAGGCTAGTGAGGAGAGGGGAGGCAGGGAGGTATGTGAGGCTAGTGAGGAGAGGGGGTATCTAGTGGGGAGGAATGGAAGACTAATAGTGAGAAGAGGGGGAGGCTAGTGAGAGGGGATTCAGGGAGGGATAGTGAGGGCAGGGGGAGGCTTGTGTGGAGAGGGTGGGAGGCTAGTGGTAGCACCCTGCTGCCTGATCACAGCCTGACTATATACTGTACATGGAGCAGTAAGTGCGTGCTTCGCTGGAGCTGATACATTGAGACCTTGCTAGAATTGTTAGATGTTGCTCAGGAATGTGCTCGGATAAATAGAGGAACTGGATAAATTGTGTGTGCGAAACAGGCTCACCCCATGTACTGTATGTTACATGCTATGGTAATTACATACAGGTGACGGGACATCATAATCTTGATATATGTAACACAAAGGTAATTACATCACTGTTTATTTATTGTTTTTAATTTTATCCATGTATCTACTGAATAATTTAGTGCGCTACTTAGTGTATACACAAGACAATACAGACATACAATCATAGACACTAGGAATAAAAGGCAGGCAGTAATCACTGAACCAAAGAGCTTACAATCTAAGTGACATGGTGGGAAACATACAGAGAGGTGTATTAATGGTCAACAGAGAAGGTTTCTTAACCCCTTTGCTGCCGGAGCAATAAAACGATAAACTCCAGGTGTGCAGTTATTAGTGATTTGCTGGCAACACGCGTGTGCCAGGACATGACGTCACACATGTGAGTATTGAAGGAGCTCATTTAATATCACCTGTGTGCAAAATGACAGGCGGGTGTGAAAGCGGAGCATCCATTAACCAATTCAATGCCAGGGCAATGCAGCTCCCCTGGGTAGCGAAGGGGTTATCGGGTGTGTGTGGTATATATAACATACTGTACATACCCCCAGTGTTTCCCGGTGTTATCACTCCCGGAGGTAGGAAAATCAGGACTGGATTTGAGGAATACGGACCGGATTGGGTGTGCAGAGAATGGGACACGGGTAGCTGCACCAAGACAGGAGTGCTGAACTCCAGTCCGCAAGGGCCACCAACAGGTCAGGTTTTCAGGATATCCCTGCTTCATGACAGGTGGATCAATCAGTGGCTCAGTCTGAGCTGCTGATTGAGCCACCTGTGCTGAAGC
>WSYH01007559.1:0-32689 GCA_036426205.1 Ascaphus truei | reverse complement strand
AGTAGGAGAGTAACAGGAAGGGATGTATAATAGATTAGATTAGACACATGAAAAGACCAGCTCCAGATATCCTAAAATCCTAAGCCCATCTTCCTGGGAGAAAAGGCTATGGCAAGATCTAAAGAATCATTTCACCCTGAAACCCACAGGTTGTCTGTTCATAACTGTTTCAACCTCGAGAAAATTTTCACCCTGCGTAATCTAAGATCAGTATCTAATATAATAACTTATCTCGAAAAGTTCAAAATGGACAGAGCAAAAACCAAAAACTAGGTCGAATTGGAACCAGTAGATTTTTCACCTAACAAATAAACATCTCCTTCTGTTTTCTTTTTAGAGAAGGATACCACACCCGCCATCGGACAGGGACAGAATACCCCCTATGGGACAAACGGAGCCAGCCCAGAATTTCCCAAAGGAGAAAAAGAGTTAGAGGGATCAGAGGAGGAAAAAAAGAGACAAAGAAAGAAGGAGATGAGGGACTCTAAGGGTCGCATGGCACGCAGCGCCAGTTGAAGTATGGTATTACAACCTATCCAACATGAAATTACACATTATACATATTTTTCATTACTAGCAAAAGGGTTCCTCTCATTTGCACCATAGAGTCAACCTAATTCAGTTTGAGCGTTGTGGATTTAACAGGTTCATACGCAAGACTCACCCCGTATAGACCTGATGAACATTTTTTCATACTAAAAATAGGAGGCAGTAGGTAATATAGATTAGAACTTTAATCACACAGGAACAAGTATGCATTAGCGTGCACTTACTCCATTCTTTGCAGAACAATATATTATATTGAGAATCTTTCTACTAGTACACAAATGAATCATATGTGTGATTCAATTTTACCACAAATTTACATACACATTTTTGAACAGGACTTGACGGGAGGGATCCGATATCATATCGATCTTTGTTTTGCGCGTTACCAAGCCCAGCTCCTTGAACCATTGTGGTGGACCCCCAGCCTTGGTTCCCCAGGATTCGGATTGGCCCTGGGACTTCAAGACAATCACCCTTCATACTGTCTCTAACTATTTTCCCTACCATTCCAAGGGGAACTTCATTGATACCTTCTACACCAATGTTTGAAGGACCTTGAAACAGCTATGTCAGACTAATACTATCGACACAAGGAATCTTAGCAAAAGCAGGGGGAAGGGGAAGAATTGGCTTAAAAACCTTAAAGATAACACCAATATGTTGTAAGACAGTGATAAAAGGTGGGGCACGTCTTGCCAGGACCAGACAGGACGATGTGTCCGATAAGGGCCCGCTCTTAAGGACCAGCTCATCCTATCGTATATGGATCAAGATCCCTAGTGTAGACTTCAGTTGGACCTCAAACCACTTATTCACGATGCACTAAGTTATGGGCATTACACCTAAAGTAGAGAGCACTTCTGGTTTATCAAGACACCCTAGAACACCTGTTTTTATACATTTGCCCAAACGCACAAAGGACACCACACACCCCCTTCGGTAGACCCATTATATCGGGTGGGGTTGGGATCAATGACGTCGAACGTATCCCACATATATGGTCGACTTATTTCCTTCAGTACCGCTAGTGTGAATTGCTACCATCTCTCATTAAGGACACGTTCTTGACGTTCATTGACTACACCTCATGAGATCGGAAAGAACATTTTGTTTGGGCTTTACATGTGGATGATATTTCTCTTACACTGATAGTATACACTAGGGCTAGAAAGCACAACAATTGTCTATTCATTAGATTCCAAATTTACCGATGTCACAAAAGATTTATTTATCTCTGTATTGACGTTATTTTGACAACCACAATTATCATTTCATTTTGATGAGTTACTTTTGTCTATTTACAGACCTGTGGAACGGCACATGGGTACCAGATTGCTCCCAGTTATGCGAACAACTACCTTCAGGGGTTGTGGGAGAACTGAGACTCAATGTTGGGGGGCAATGCAACGACTGGTGGCTGGTCTGGTATTCTGATGGTTCGTTCATAGATGATATCATTTTATTTGGAGGAGAGGTGCAAAGGAGATCAACTGAGAGATATACTGGAATCATTTAATGATAACAACATGGGTTATTAATTACCATACCATACATCCCAGATACGTGGTATTCTAGTCTTGAGCTGTTCATTGATAGGTCGGAGAAGATGAGGATACATTGTAAAACACACTTCAAACCTGTACTTCAACACCAATTGGGTACCAATGCAATACGTGCGGTAGCAACCACTTACAAAACGTGGTGAACAACATCCCCAGAAGCCAGTCTTTAGGGATCCGTCGTACATTGTTCCCTAACTCAGATTTCGGCGCCGAGAGACTCTATTAACAAGTTTCTCCAGAAGGGGTACATGGAGCGGTGGTCGGGAGGGCGTCGATGCTCCAAAGTATGATAGAAATGCCTTACTCAAGGGTCCAGGACAGACCTGATCATGCTGGCCTGATCCAGAGGGGGACAGATCTAGGGGAATACCTTTGCACTCTTTTCCCAAGTTCACTACTAAGTAAACAATAGATGGGCCTATCAGGTTAAACATATTATAATAGTCACTGGAAACATTATCAAAAGATCCCACATTTAGGCTCAGGGTGCCATCACGAGCTCCTATTGTTTCAAAAAAGCAAGATGCCTTAAGACCATGATTGCCCCAAGTAGACTTAAGCCAACTATTAAACCAAAACCCTGAATCCAAAAAAGGGTAATTTTTCCTGTGTAGAAATAGGTGCCATTCAACTTGTGGGGCATTTAAGTAAAATTAACTCTTTAAATCCTTTTTTCTAGGCTCTAACTTGAAATAAACATCAATTTACATGTTTGAGTACATACATATATATCTCATTTCCTGTCGTTGCGGCCTACAGTATGTGGGCCGCACGTCTAGGACGATAGTACTAGATTCTTGAGACATCGTAGAAATGTCAAAATGGCTTCATCGCATTGTCTATCACGACATTTTGCACACAATGCATAATAAGGATCTTGCTCTCTGTACATCTTTGGTATCGAGGCCATTCACCTTCCTATCGGAGGGTGATAGATTCAAAAAATTGTGTGTCAGGGAGACCTACTGGATATATATTTTGGTACATTGGTTCCGGGGGGTCTCAATGACAATAGATATCAGTTACAGTTGTTTAGTTACATCCAATTGTCCACTGTGAGGTTGGACGCTTAGCTGGGAGGGTCTGGGTTGAACGATTTTATTTCGTTCCCTCTTGTGGGTGCCATTCACCACAGTGGCTCAGTATTTTACATTTATATTGTTGTTATATCAAATCATTTTCACATTACATTATTCATATGGTACCATTGACTTTGCTTGCGTGACCACTTGGTCTAGTATCCTTCATTATTTAGACATTACTCATTATATTTTTTTTTTTTTTTTTTTTTTTTTTTTCCATTGTACTTTTATTTTTGTTTATTTTTATATTTCATTTTCATTTTGTTCTAATTTTAAATATTTTTTTTTTTTTTGATTTTTATGTTATTTTTTTAATTTTTTGATTTTTTTTTTTTTTCCTTTTCCTACATATATATATGTCTACCCTTTTTTTTTTGTTCTGTGCTTTTTGGTCTCATGTTTCCTTACCCGGGTCCCCTCTGGGTCTCTTAAGCACCTATGTTGTCTCCTCCTATATTTAGTGGTTATATAGCTATCTTCTATAATTAGGGTATGTTCACCACATATGACATCTGTTTACTGTATTATACGTTTATATATATGTACTATGCAAGTCAACTACCAATGACATTTTACTTAAATCTTCAGGTAACCTTTTTTGGCTGACGTGTTTGTTTAAGTTCTGGTCTATAATTGTGATATATATATTTTATGCTTGGTTGAAGCGTCTATCTTAATTATATGCTATAACAACTTGGTCTTTAGGATTAAAATTAGAATCCGTTTCTATGATGTGGCCTGGGCATATATAGGGGTTAATCCAACCCTAATACTCATCATGTGTATCTCATTACTAACCTCTGCTTATGATCTTATTGGTCATGTTGTACTATATAACGTATGTAATGCCTATGCTACCAACCTCCTGATGAAGTCTCGCTTGAGACGAAAGCGTAGGATTCTGTGGAGCCTAATGTCCAGGTTATATATTTTATTTGCACTCATCTAATTATTGCACTCCTGCCTGCTTTGCTGCATTTTGCTACCAGCCATTCAGACATTCAAGTTCCTGTTTACACTGTGAATACTCCCCGGCTGAAACCTCGCTGACATCATCAAGTTCACGCGAGACTCTATCAGTGTATGCTCTGTGTAGCAACCAGAGAGAGGGGAAGGCGGCGTATCTCGTGGCTTTCGGTCCCTGCCAGGACCTAGAGGGTGCTATTGTGGCACAAGACACACGCGGACATCACACGAAGTCCTCCTCCTGGGTTCCTGCATCTGAACGGGTGAGTTGTTACTCAAAAACGCATTTTTTTTCAGCTTGTTGGAGTGTGGCATTTTTTCCCTTACTCCATAAATTTATTGTTATACAATTTTACGCTATGAGTGCGCCTGTTTTTTTTTCTGTGTTTTAGTATATAATAATATATATTATATATATATATATATATACAGTGGTTGACAAATACCAAAAAATCTACTCGCACCAACAAAAAATCTACTCGCCACCAAGTACCAAACGTGTGCGCTTGGGCCAATATACTCGCCCGGGGGGTAAATCCACTCGCCCGGGGCGAGCAAATGTATAGGTTTGTCGAACAATGTATATATATAATAATATATATATATATTTATATATATTAATTTTCAAAACAGGGCCACTCACAAACAAAAAAATAAATAAGCGCGCAGCGTTATTTGATGTTGCATTGTCATGGCGACATGTTTATCATATCAGAAGGTCAGGAGAAGAAGCTAGAGAGAAGTAAGAGGCAGTTACAGAGGGCTCGCGCTCTCCTCTGGCAATCAGTTTAAATGTTGTGGGAAGAGACTGGCCCTCTGTTACTGTCTCTTACCTTCTCTCCAGCTTCTCTCCTGTATCTTCTGATATTGATGAGACGTCACAATAACAATGCAGTGCGACGAAATTACATTGCAATGTCAAATGGCGGCATGTTGCCATGACAACGTACGTTGCCAGAGATGAGAAGATGCCAAGAGAGCAGATAAGAAGGCAACGTTTGTGATTAGTGACAACTCTTTTGAAGCCCTTTTTTTTTCTCAACTTCACCAAATGTAACAAAAATATGTACATTTCTGTGACATCTAGGGGGTGGCAGTGATTAATTATTCATATGCGCAATAGATTTTGAATCAGTTTTTCCCATGATGTCAGTGAACTTCATACATCATGGCCTTCGTGAGAATAATACATTGTGTGTTTTTGTTCTCTTTTTATTCTCAATTTTTTTTTTAATGATATTTTGATATACAGTACAAATGAGTACACCATTATTGTAGGGGTAACTTGATTTTTCCTAGACTTTTTCTAGACTTTACTTCTACATGTTTGTATTTTTTTTACCCCGGGTTGCACCATGGTTTTATTTTTATCTCAGGTTGTATTTTCTGACACCAAGTTTGCCTTTAGCAGTCATATCTTTTTGCATCTATACCTAATAACACTACCTAATATTTTATACTGAGTCTGTGAGGATTTAAATTAGATTTTAATGTATCAATATTATTTAAATAAAATATTAACAACATGTTATTGTACCTTTACTGTACAGTGTGTGGAAAGCAACTGCATTAACACAAAATTTCATATTATTAAAGCATTACAGGCATACCCCGCTTTAAGGACACTCACTTTTAAGTACACTCGCGAGTAAGTACATGTCGCCCAATAGGCAAAAGGCAGCTCACGCATGCACCCTGTCAGCAAGTCCTGAACAGCAATACCGGCTCCCTACCTGTACTGAAGCTGTGTGCAAGTGGGGAGAGACTATAGAGCCTGTTACACATGTGTTATTTAAATCAGTTATGCACGTATATGACGATTGCAGTACAGTACATCATTCGATAAGTGGGGGAAGATAGCGTAGTGCCTTCTAAGTACATTTTCACTTACATTTACATATCCGGTCCCATTGCGTACGTTTAATGCGGGGGATGCCTGTATTGGACTTAATGCTACAGTACATTTCAAGTGGGATTTTTTTTTTAATCATAGAAGATAATTGCATTACTGTATTCATCATGATATTCATCATCTGAAATGGATTCTCTTAATAGAGAATAATATATTTAATGGAAATGTAAGATTGGCTGTATAACAGAGCAAAAGACAAACAGAGCAATACAAGATGAGCATCATTGTTGTAATGAGGAAAAGATCATGACTTAGGTTACAGCATGCTCACAAAAAAATCAATATCAAGGCTATCATGGCTATTTTTGAATACATGTAGACAATAATTTAAATCCAGGGAAAATGACACCAATCATAAAGTAGGAATTGAGTGCCTAAGCACGCAACCGATGAGGCCGCATATCAAACAATCATGTGAATAGAGCATTTCAATAGTTTTACTGTATTTATTGGAGGACACAAATGGAATCTTTTCACAAATACTTGTAATAAAACTAACAAAGCAGCATGCCTTATATTTATATTTCAAAATTTGTCCCTGCATGATAAAGAACTTTTGAAAATAGTTGGTCACTTTCTGAAATAGTGAGGATCAAACAGAACAGAGAGAAAAGGTTAGCAAGAATCTTATCTCTGTACTATGGAGGAGATTCAAAGGACTAATGCAGGGAACCGCACACCAATCCCATGTTAACTTCTACTTACTTAAGTAATAAATGTTCACAGGGCAAAATCTAATGTCTATCAAATATGCATGTATAAGAGTTCAATGTTATCTACCAATTTCACGGTCATCCTGTCCTGTTACGATATCACAGACTGTTCTCATCACCATTATAATCTAGCGAGAGATATATAAGCAAAAGTAAGTAAAGTCATGTTGTCATTACTAATACCAGTCTTTTTCATCAATTCTATCTCTATTGTAATTTAATACTTTTCTGGAATGCTACATCATATAATATTGGGTGGGATGGGAGATAAAGTAGAGCGGATTTTGAAGCAGATGAATAAAGTTAATGTGACACAGGGGCAGTGCAAGCAACATCAGGGGCACAGTATAGTAAGACCACTGCAATGCGGTATGGAAGAAGCCATACCACCATACAGGATATTATCAAGCTGTCTTAAAGAAAATTAGACTGCATCTTCTAAAAATTAATTTATATAGCTGGAAAGTATCTGTACCATGCCTGTAAGATGCCTTCTGGGTGACACTAGAGGACACTATGATATTAGGCATTTAAATTAAATGTGAAAAAAATAATTGAAATAAATAGGAGATGGAGAAATCACTTCAGCTATCAGAGAGAGAGAGCAGATTGACCCTTCAACTGCTGTGACCAGTAAGGGAAAGGTTACGGTCCGTAAGATAAAGTTTGTGGATCTGGATGTACTTTTGCTTGCATATCAGGTAGTTGGCCAGTAAAGATGTGCAAAATATTTCAAATTTGCACTGCACCTTTTTAAGGTCCAGCTAATTTAATTAAATACCAACTTCTCTTACTGATGCATGTTCATGCCCACTGCAATGCAAGGAGAGGAGTAGTAAACAGCGGCCACATCTGTATGTACAGACATATTTCCTGCGCTTTTCCCTACACGAGTCTATAAGGCTACTTTATGTACTAAGATTATATTGAAATGTAGTTGTGCATCAAAATTAAGAAGGTTGTATGTGACATTATAAATACAGTACGATGCATGGTTCGTTGAGTTGAAGTCTGACGCTAGCGGCAGATTCATTACCTTATTAATACAATTTGAATTTAAACAGAATAATGTTTTTATTTATAAGTACTAGTGTATTAGAAATATAATTATTAGTGTAATTTTTTTAAATAGCCATTAGTGAAAATATTACAGTTTTGTTACATTGTATGTTTCATTTAAAAAGTAATCTGCTACACACATATATTTTGGGTTGTGATAATAGCAATCATTTGATACTAACAATACAAATAGACTGTGATGAAAAGGGCATCTAAAAAGAAATGTTAAGCTCAGTCTGCTGTCCATTCTATCAGGGTCACTGCCGATGACCCAGGGGTTATTGTAAGGCACGAGAATTGCTTTGTATGTGTTTCCCTGAAACTTGACTTTTATCAATGCGATATTGTAATTAATCTGACATTGGGCCTCATTCTAGTAGCTTCAATAAAAAACTGAGAAAGCGAATGGTTGGTTTTGACCCTACCTCACGATCTGACGTGTTACACAGAATTCAGAAAGAATTATAGCAAGTCAGAAAACGAGAGGTAGGATAATGGCAATACCGCTCGTGGAGAGCAGGTGTCCTATATCATCCTTTTCTAACTTCTGTCCATGCGATGTGCCCGCAGTCTGTAAGAATTGCACAGAGAGAGCTGCATTCCCTGCCAGCTCTTACAGGCAATCGTGCTGCTTAATAAAAATTTTAATAACAGGTATTTTAGCAGGGGGGGTCAACGGAAGCAGAACCTCATTAAATTTCGCCTTGGGAGGTTTGACACCCCATACTGGGGTCTGGATCTCCTGTGTGTTTAAATGTCCCAGTCATATGACGAGAGACATTTAAAACATGCAGGGAGCTACCAGCACCCCATACAGGGGCCTGTAACTCGGAAAGCAGGGGTTCGTGAGGACAGGCTACAATTGATGTGGTTCTGCTCAGAAGAACCCTGCTTCAATACTCTGTATTTTAAAATAAATCAAAACGCTTAATTACCTAGGGGTAGCCGCTAAGGCAATGAAGGGGTATTAAACACAAGTACAGGCATACCCTGGTTTAAGGACACTCACTTTAAGTACACTCGCAAAGTAAGGACAATTGCCCTGTAGGCTAATGGCAGCTTGCGCATGCGCCCGTCAGCACGTCCGGTCAAGCACAGCAATACCGGCTCCCTACCTGTACCGAAGATGTGCGCAAGCAGGGAGACTATAGAGCTTGTTACAAAGCTATCTATTACATCAGTTATGCACGTATACAGTATGACGACTTGCAGTACAGTACATGCATCAATAAGTGGAAAAAAGGTAGTGTTTCACTTTAAGTACATTTTCACTTTACATACATGCTAGGACCCATTGCGTACGTTAATGTGGGGTATGCCTGTCTGGTTTTTGGGGGTAGACGGGATGAGTGGAGAGTGGGAGTAGTTGCCCCTGGGTGGGTGGTTAGGCCTACCTGAAAGGTGTGTGGGAGGAGGGAGTTAACCATTTCACTGCCATAGCGGTGGTAACTATGCTCATGGATTCCAATAGTTTACCTAATAGACTAAACGTAATTGGCCTACATTGGTCTTTAGCCATGCAGAGGTGTTCACTCCCTCATACCATTCTCTGCATACAAAATCCTTTGTAAAAAATATTTACTCCAGACAATAAGGAGAGGGCTGAACTGACCCCTTGATGCTGCTTATATATTTTTTATATCCACAAGACACAGCATGAGTGCCTCCAGAGAGGGTCCCGGAAACCCAAACAGTAGCAACCCAAAGGAACACCCCTTGGCCCCCTAGGAAATGAAAGATTGGTGTATAACACGGAAAATGCCCCTGGCTACTATTTTTTTAAACTAATGATGGTGATACCACAAGTCATACAAGGCAGGTGTGAAAGAGCCTGTCAGATGCCAAAATCAACTCTTTTTGCATGTCTATGATCCTCAGCTGATGGCATCCAAAACCAAACTTAAAACCATGAAAATCGTTTAAAGTAGTTCTCTATTGGGGTATATTCAAAGCTTCGTTGAGCGAGATATCACCATACGGTGTAAAAAAAAAACAATAAAAAACTACTAGTGTAATAAGCTTCACAAGTTTTCTTATTTCTAGGATTCAGCCAAATGGGAACTCACAATATTTTATATAGAAAACGGCATTCACATTTCCCACATAGCATGTTGATGATAGTTGTCGCAGTGTGATGTATCCTCAGTGTGAAACAGAAATACCACAATAGTGAACACTGTATGATAATTTAGGGGTTTGAAAACTATCACATTAGATGAATTAAAGATAGCATAACAAGAATGCAAACAGAGAAAACCAGTAAGCTCCTAATTTAATACCCCAAAGAACAAACAATAATAAATATTTGCATATGAGTGTCAAAACGGAGTGCTACTGGGCATGGCAATATATAGTCAAAATCAAGGACAGAACATAGAACACAGACAGAGCCCAATGCTACTTCAATGACACAGATACAAAGTAAAGTACATATTATATAATATATATATATATATAATATATATATAGATATATATATATATATATATATATATATAATGTATATATATATGTATACTAAACTTAAAACATATGGTCATTTAGTTTGATTCTTTGGCCAAAGTATCTTAAGCCTGCACACCAAATGCCAAGGTAGACCAAATCTGTGCAGGTCCTAACACTAATCAAATTCTTAATAACCTGTAAAATTCCAGGAAGAAAACATTATAATAAAGCTGTTGTGATTAGCTGCATAGTTCTTAGTTTGATTGAAGCTCTTATTTACCTGTATAATACCAGGAAAAGCATTCTGAGTTAGATTTGTCACAACCAAACTGCATGCATGGACCTGCATGTGTGTAAAATGAATGATCCTTAACCATTTGGAAGCATAGTGGGATGGGGGTGAGATTGGAACCTGGGAAGGAGGAGCCACCCTCCTTAATCAGCTGTGCCCAGCTGGACAAGATTGCAAAACAGAGAAAACCAGTAAGCTCCTAATTTATATACCCCCAAAGTAACCACAATATATATATTTGCATATGAGTGTCAAAACGGAGTGCTACTGGGCATGGCAATATATAGTTAAAATCAAGGACAGAACATAGAACACAGACAGAGCCCAATGCTACCTCCAATGACACAGATACACAGTAAAGTACCTATATATATGTATAAATGTTGTAACAAAAAGAAAAGAAACCCGTTTGAGAGCACTCAGGTATACCATTTAAAGAATAATAATTTATTGATTGACACAAAGAGAAATAGATAACAGTACAAAAATATTAAAAAATAAGGCTAGGATCCCTGACACGAATACTACAAACTGGAAACACTGTTGCATAATTTAGGGATAAACTCACAATGTAAACCCTAATGCCATATATATACAAAATTGTAAGAAACACTTGAATGTGCCAGAAACTCTAAAAGGGGCTATTAAATTACTAGACAACTGAAACATGCATCTAGGGTGATGCGTCCCTAAGGGCATAGAGTGTTTTAACCAGTATATAAAATACTACCTCAACAAGCATAAATTCTGCCTCTTAAAAGCAGATATATTGACCAAACCCACAGCTATTAGAATCTCTGGGGGAAATGGTAATCACTCTATACAATAAACAGAATAACATGCATGTGACATAAAAGAGTGTACAGTATGCTCTCAAAAAAGAGTGCAAAGTAAAAAGCCTGTATGTTGCAAGCATAAATATCAAAAAAGCGTTTCAAAGTCCAGAAAAAATCATCACAGCAGTGTTAAGTAGTATACTGCTGCGGCAGCGTTTAATCTAACGTTTGCCGGGAGCTGGCCGGGAGTGCCGCGGATCTGCTCTCTGTTTAAAAACAGATTTTTCAGCGCGGCGGCCACTTCAATAGATAAGCGCTAATGGCGCTTACTATTGAAAGCGCCCGAGGCGCGGGAAAACCGGCCGGTTCTCGGACGAAGACTGCCGCGCGCTGTCCGCGCTATTTTTAAAATGTGGGGGCAGCCACATTAGGTTTAGTCCGGACACCACTGTAGTTACTTGACTGCATTATCCAGGGGTCCTGCCTAGCACCCCCACTCCTACGCGTTTCGTCAGAGGACTTAAACTTGGAGTGGTGAGGATGCTAGGACAACACACTGTTTAAAAAGGCATATTTTCGTGCCAAAAAGGGAAAAGGGAACAGCTGCATGTGTTTTCTACCCTAATAGAGTATCAGTACTTCCGTGTTCAAGGTGACACGCATAATCAGAATGGTTAATTCCTGCGCATGTGCAATGCATACGCAGAGCGAGGAACATATGTCACACAAGCTGATGGCTGGAAGTTGCCACAGTTTAACACCCAAGCACATAATTATGGTTTAGCTGAAAGCGCCCCCAACAGGGCACATGATATCATTTCATCACTGTGATATATATATATATATATATATAAACCATAATACTGAGTTAAGTTATGGTGAGTAAAAAAAGTGACAAAAACCCTCCACAGGAAAGCAAATATGCAAATATAGCTGTATGCTCATCTGCATGTCTTAGGCAGGTCTGCAACCCCGCCTTTCCCCATTATCACCCAGCATACAGCACTTCCACTGCAGCAAGGGATTCTGGGAAATGCCATGCAAATGAGCACACAGTGTCACTTTTTGCCTCAATAACCATTTTTAACATGGTTCCCTATAGGCTTAAGCTTGCTGCATGGTCACAGCTTTGAGCACAGCCAGGGTTAAGGTGCATACCCAGAAAACCACCCACAGACAGCTGTTTCGACCTTGATGGGTCTCATCAGTGTGGGGTTGATTTTACTGGGAATGCAAGAGAGGCTATGGGATAGGCTAAACCATAATACTGAGTTAAGTTATGGTGAGTAAAAAAAAGTGGACAAAAACCCCTCTTCCCCCTCATCTCCAACAGGAAACACCAAAATATGCAAATATAGCTGTATGCTCATCTCTGATGGTCATTCGCGGTCTGCAACCCTCGCCTATAGGGAACCATGTTATAAATGGTATTGAGGCAAAAAGTGACACTGTGTGCTCTTGCAGTCATTTCACAGAATCCCTTCTGCAGTGGAAGTGCTGTAGCTGGGTGATAATGGGGAAAGGAGGGGGGTTGCAGAACTGCCTAAGACATGCAGATGAGCATACAGCTATATTTGTCCAGAGTAGATCTGATCATACTATCTATATAACTGCCCACCTAATTCCATCATAGTACTTATGATGTTTCTCACTCAAGCTACATAAATCTACAATTAATCCCATGGAATCATTAACATGTATACTTTGATAGGGTGGTACACAGACCCCACATCCATCAACCACATTTGATAGAAGAAATGCTAACCATTAACATGCATAGATTCCTCACCAACGGAACCAAGGGAATTTGGTAAAACGAAATAGTGTAAATGTCCATAGTAAATAGATATAGGAAGACAAAATACTTTATCTACATAACTGTCCAGAAACATGTTATTCGTTCTAGATCCACACATGTTCTTAAAGATAAGAGTCCAGATCTTCAAAAGAGGAGACTATGTAAGATGTTAGTCCATAGAGGTATATCATATCAGGAATCAGGAAAGTGATGAGAGGATGGTAGTCGTGTGGTTCATCTTTGTTTTCCCCCAGATTGATGAGTAGAAGAGAGTGCCATCCACTTTACACTTGTGCCAACTTGGCCGGGAGCCGAGCATACAAAAATCAATTATATGCCTCCGCCGCTATACCACGCAAGTGACACATTCGAACTACAAGAACACAATAAAGACATGCAATAAATCTTCTCATCAAGAAAAACAGATCTAATATGTGCAACAATAATGGTCATGGAGTCCATATGGCTTATAGACAGCAGTGTAAGAGAGATCTATAAAAACATGGCAAAGCCTATGTAACAGGGGACTTATCCCTGTTCACAAATGTGCCTCTAGTCCAGCAGTGTGGTGGTTAAATGCTGGTAGCAAATTAACTAACACCACCTGCCTGATTACAGGTGGTAGAAAAAGCCTGCCTTTGAGACAGGAAGTGACTCCTTAGCTCACATGTGAGCTGAACTTTGGAGACAGAGCAGAGGTTCTTGAGTCTCCCAGGAGAGACTGACCAAGAGAACAAAGATCTCTGGAGCTGACAAATAAGACTTCTAAACCTGAATGCTGATATTTTCTGTGCACACACGGGTGCGGTTCCAGGAGAGCAGAGAAGCTTCCCCTACAGCAGCCAGCTAACAGATAAGACTTTTATTAACAAGACTTTTTATATCTGTTCATTTCATGCTATGTGTTTGGGGCTGGGAGACATGCTTAACTAAGGGAGTTGTGAATTGCATAGTATTTCACTAGAACCACTCCCAAGTGAATAGAAGCTTTGTTTCCCCCTTGTTTGGATGGTTTCCTGATGTTAAGGAAAGGCACAATAAAGCCTTGTTATAATTTCACCTTACAAAAGTCTCCAATTGTGTACCTCTGTGAGCTTCCATCTACATATGGTGTCCGAAGTGGGACGAGAGGTCGTCTTTGAAGTTAAAAAGGACCGGAGATTTTTTCAGTGAATTTTTTTTTAATGCTTTTTGCCTACAAACAGTATGAGCAACAAAGCGTAATATGGTCATTGAAATAGGGGTTTTGCTTTCCAGCCATAGTCAGGGTTCAAGAAGTGAGTCAGCCCTTAAAAGGATAGGTGTTTGTTGTTTTCAAAAGTTTCACTGAAGCAGTGAATACAGATGGTGACCCACGAGCGGTACTGATTTTGCAAGCAAAGGTTGCCACACCGCATAGGGCACCCAGCTGTGAATGGAGTATATGCAGAAAAGTGTGAAAATTCATACAAGACTGTGCTGAAGCAGGGGAATTTTTATCAAACAAATGCTGAGTGTAAAATTGCCCTACAGGGGAAAAAGGGATTGCTGAACTATGTAAAAGGTATTCCAAAGCCAATTGCTGAGTCACCCTGCCGGGAGTGAAAGAAATATTCCACTGCAAAGAATGTTTTTTTTTTCTGCAAGTAAAAAAAGTCTGCCTATATATATATCTTAGGAGCAAAACAGACACCCAAATTGTGAAGTGTGAAGTGTGAATGCCATAATACCCAAAGATGAGACTGAAAATTACTGAACTCAAGCAGAAAACCAAATTCTGTTGCTGAAGCGGAGGGATTGGACCTAGCAAGTAAATGGTGTAAAGCAAACAAGTTTTTTCCTAGCAACTAAGCATTCAGCATACCTAATGAGAGATTAAACCTAGCAAGTAAATGGTGTAAAGCAAATAGACGGTTTTACCTAGCAACTGCACATCTTGTATACCTGATAAGAGAAAATGCATGTACAGTACTGCTGACATTGTAAAACTTATCCAGGAAAGGAAAAGTCTACAGAGATGCCTGTGATAGCTATGACCTCTACAAGCAAAATATGCCCACCTGTAGGACTACCACAATTGGGGGTTCTAGCAAATACAGTGGCAACAGCTGCAATAGCGCCTCCTGAGGTCAGGAAGAAAATTACACCCGATAGCCTAAAAATGGAGGACAAGATGCAGCGTTCCTGTAATGAACCCTACCCCACGGAAGAGTGGCCCTTCCAGTCCAATAAAGAGGAAGACATCTCTTACGGGGAACCCGAACCGAGTCACATCCACAAAACACCCCAAGAATGGTGGGGGTGCCTGAACTCGGCACGAACAGAAAAGACCGCCCTCTATGATGACGAATATGGTGAACAAGAGAAAGAGCGGGAGCAGCAGATCACCCAATATTTCTGTCAGCTAAAGCAACTGCAAGAAAAGCCTGGCGTATATAATAAAGCTGCTAAAGTATCAAATAGAGAAGGAGACCCCAGTATTCCGGATGGGACGGAGTCATCCAAAACAAAAAAGCGGAAAAAGAAAAGCGGTTCTTCACTTACAGTGGAAGGAACAGACACGTCCGCAGATCCTGTGGAGGAAAAGGGGGACCGAGTTGCCCTGCAGCCTAGAGAAAATGGAGAATTCGTCCTGCGGTTAACCGAATATCCAGAGGGCTCAAGGCAGAAGTCGTGTACCCCAAAGAAGTGACTGTCCGGTGCCAACAGTGAGGAACCCTCAACCAACCATCCCAGGGAAGTGGAGCCGGAACCAGTGAGTGACGATCCCTTGACCAGCCCTGAAGATGCCCTGAAAAATGCCAGGCATGACTGTGATATGCTCCGTGAACAATTGAAACAAAAGGAAGATGGTTACACAGAGCTACAGAAAAATAACGTGAAGCTACAGGAATATGTGCTCGCAATTTACTCTTTAGCCAGGACAGAATTGGACGATCTCAAGACTGAGCTATATACTGCAAATGCTACTATTTCCGCCATGGATGAAAAGCAGAGCCAATCTGATAAAATGGTGGCTACGCTAAAGCGGAAGTATGAGGAGGCACTGAAGCAGATGACAGTCTTCCAGCAAGAGGTTCACACTCTTCGCATAGAGCTGAATGCCTCACAACAGGAGGTCAACAGTGTCCGGATAGAGGTGGACGTATCTCAGAAAGAGGTTCAGACACTCCGCAGAGCACTGGATGCCTCACATCATGAGAACAACAGCTGCCGCACAGACCCTGAAGTTTCCAGAAAGGAACTACACAGTCTCAATGAGGAGCTGGACATTTTTAAAGAAATTATTGTCAATCTTAATACAAATCTCCAAGTCTCCCAGAAGGAGCTTCAGACCCTCAACCTAGAGAAGGATGTCTCATGCCAGGAGACTGTCATTCTCAAAGCAGATGTGCGTAAATGGAAGGAGGACTGCAAAGAGGCCCTGAATAGTACAGAGACTGAAAAAT
Source organism: Ascaphus truei (assembly GCA_036426205.1). Lineage (NCBI taxonomy): Eukaryota > Metazoa > Chordata > Amphibia > Anura > Ascaphidae > Ascaphus > Ascaphus truei. Next base: position 16,107 of record WSYH01007559.1, on the reverse strand, counting down.
GAGAACATTTAAGATTACAAAGAAAAGACTTAAAACTCAAAGAAGAAAATTTTAATTTGACAAACGACGTCAAGGGAAAAAATTAAAAGCTGCACGAGCTTAAAGAAATAAATAGACTTTTGGAAGGTGAGAAGTTTGAAGCAGAGCACCGACTGCAGAACCAACTGCAAGGTCTGTGTACGCACCTCGAGAAGGCAGAGGAGAAGCAACGAACTCTGCAGGAAGACAATCTGCAGGCTGTTAAAGAAATTCAAGTGCTGCAGGAACATCTGATGACCCAGTATGTCCCCGCAAAGCAGCATGAGAAACTGAAGGCTACCCTGTGCATCACCAAAGCATCGCTAGAGGCCAAGCTTAGAACCCAGGTGACCCGGCACAAAAGGGAGCACAAGAAGGTCCAGAAACTGAAACAAGTAACTGTGGCCCGAGCAAAGAAATTCATAGTGCTTCACAATGCAATAAAAATGTGGAAGCTAGCTCAGAGAAAGCAAAGCGTGCAGATAAATTCCCTGAGAAGAGACTTGCAAGACGCACTCAAAAAACAGGGATCTCTCGCGGATGAGATTACAGTCCTACAAGGATAAGTATTGACCCTGACTAAGCGTCAGTATCCCACAGCCTCAAAAACCCATGAATACAAGGGTACAGCGAGAGCTGGGAATACCGCTCATCTGAAAGACAAGGTTGCAAAATTTGAACCACCTAAACAAGCACCAGCAAATCTTCAGCCACCCAACAGGCAACAAAAGAAGGTACATGTGCTGAATTAAAACCAGAAGAATCCTTAGCTGATGAAGCTGAAAAGATGGGACATTCTCTGGAAGTGGGTGTGGAATTGCAACTTAATCTCAAAGAGGCTGAACTAGCAACCCCATTGAGTGGGAAAAGGGCAGAGAGACAGCTTCAAGAGCAGAAAACTCAAAGGACTGTTTTTAAACGCTCTGCAACTGCTGCTATACAGTCTGCCTACAATAAGACAAGCACCCGACGCGAGGGAAATCTCATGACCGCGCATGTAGAAAAAAGACTGTACCTGGAAAAAGTCCTCCTCGAGCGACTGAGGGGTGCTGATCTCAAGCACCTTCGGGAGGAGAAAATCATAAACTGGAGAAAGGGCTCTAATCCCAGCGGGACAGAGGGTTCTCTTCCTCCATCCACTCTCATTTAAGTCACAGAAAGATCTCGAATGAGAGTGGAAGGATGGGCTTTGGCCGTGGTAAGCCCAAGCTTCCCACAAAAAGGGGAGGCATGTAACAGGGGACTTATCCCTGTTCACAAATGTGACTCTAATCCAGCAGTGTGGTGGTTAACTGCTGGTAGCAAATTAACTAACACCACCTGCCTGATTACAGGTGGTAGAAAAAGCCTGCCTTTGAGACAGGAAGTGACTCCTTAGCTCACATGTGAGCTGAACTTTGGAGACAGAGCAGAGGTTCTTGAGTCTCCCAGGAGAGACTGACCAAGAGAACAAAGATCTCTGGAGCTGACAAATGAGACTTCTAAACCTGGATGCTGATATTTTCTGTGCACACACGGGTGCGGTTCCAGGAGAGCAGAGAAGCTTCCCCTACAGCAGCCAGCAGATAAGACTTTTATTAACAAGACTTTTTATATCTGTTCATTTCATGCTATGTGTTTTGGGGCTGGGAGACATGCTTAACTAAGGGAGTTGTGAATTGCATAGTATTTTACTAGAACCACTCCCAAGTGAATAGAAGCTTTGTTTCCCCCTTGTTTGGATGGTTTCCTGATGTTAAGGAAAAGGCACAATAAAGCCTTGTTATAATTTCACCTTACAAAAGTCTCCAATTGTGTACCTCTGTGAGCGTCCGTCTACAGCCTATGCTGTCATTTAGGTCTTTTGGGATCATAGAATCTAATTGCGTAATCCATATAGTCTCCCTTCATAGAAGGGCCCTTTCAAGGTCTCTGCCACGTATACCCAGTGTGACTTTTTCAATTGCGAAGGCCCTCAGGAGCGTACTATCCGCATTATGTTTGATTAGAAAATGTCTAGCAACAGATGTGATTTTCTTGAAATTATCAAGATCTCTTTGTGCATTTTTGACATTTCTAACATGTTCTAAAATCTGAAACCGGACCTCCCTTGTGGTCATTCCGACATAGGGTAGATCACAGGGACATAAAATGCAGTAAATAACCCCTTTAGATTTGCAGATAAGTGAATTCTTGATATTATAATTATGAGTCTTCGTACTATTAGAAAAAGTAAATGTGGTCTCCATAAATTTGCACGCTGAACAATTAGAGCACCTCATGAAGCCCCTTCTTGGGGTAGTAGATAAAAATGTCCTACTAACATTAGGGACATAATGACTGTTCACCAAACTGTCCTTCAAATTTGGCGAACGACGACTCGTCATAGTGACCTGTTTACCCAGAATATGTGCTAAGTCTGCGTCGGTCATTAATATGTCCCAATGTTGTTGAAGAACATTACGCAGAAGTGGCCACTGTTTATTATAGGTACCCACAAAACAAATGACCTTCTGATCAACAATTGTTCGTTTAGATTGTAAAAGTGAGGTGTGGGATTTTTTCATACTGTTGCGGAAACCTTTCTCAACAGTGGTCTTACTGTAACCCCTCTGGGCAAATCTTTGTTTCATCTCCCCTGACCTTAATAAAAAGTCAGATGGAGATGAAATATTACGTTTCAATCTGAGGAACTTGCTTGTAGGAATGCCACTGACCTGATGGGCAGGATGAAAGCTTGCAGCGTGTAATATTGAGTTGGTGGCTATTATTTTACGAAAAATATCCGTATTTAAATCACCTCCCTCACCAATACTGATAGCGAGGTGCAGGAATTCAATCCTCGTATGACTGGATTGAAAAGTCAACTTGATATTAAGATCATTGTGGTTGAGGACATCCACAAATGCAGCGAACCCTCCAGCGGTACCTCGCCAGAGGATAAGCACATCATCGATATACCTCAACCACAACAAGACACACTGCGTGTACACAATGTTATCCTCAGTGAAGACAACTTCTCTCTCCCATCACCCCAGGAAAAGGTTGGCATAAGAGGGTGCGCAGGTTGCACCCATTGCAGTCCCTCTTTTCTGAAGGAAATATCTGTTCTTGAAAATAAAATAATTGTGGGATAATACAAAGTTTAACAAATTGAGGATTAGTTGAATAAGATCCCCAGAGAGATTCTGCATGGATAAATAACATTTGTCAGCTTTTAAACCATCAGAATGGTGGATACAGGTGTAAAGTGATTCCACATCACAGGTCGCGAGGAGAACACCTTCGTCGACCGTGATGTGTTCCAACCTCGATAAAACATCCATGCTATCTCTTATGTATGCTGGTATTGTCTCCACAGATAATTTTAAGAATGAATCGATAAATCTGCAAATGGGCTTGCTCAACCCTCCTATGCCCGAGACTATAGGTCTACCTGGGGGGTGGGAGAGATTTTTATGCACTTTAGGCAGGATGTAAAAAGTGGGCACGACCGGACATTTGGACACCAGTGCTTCATAGTTATGTTGAGTAATCACTTGATCCAAAACAGCACCTCGGAGTATAACTTCGAGCTCCGCTTTAAATGTAATTGTCGGATCTCTTGTGAGCTCAACATAACACTGAATATCCCTTAATTGTTTAAAAACTTTGCGCTCGTACATCACCTTTGGCCATATGATGACATTCCCGCCTTTGTCACTTGGCTTAATTTCCACCTCCTTTAATTCTTGGAGTTCCACAAGTGCTCGCCTCTTAGCTCCAGTTAAATTCTGTTCTCGTCTCTGAACATGTACTGCACCGACACACTTTATTCGAGCAAATACCCAGTATGTACCTGGCAGATACCTGGAATGCGCCGCTCCTCACCTCTGACAAGCCCCGTTGCGTTTGCCTTCCCAGCCTGGGTTCATGCCTGGCTGACGGGCGGCTGATCTGTTAAATGATAATGATTAGGATTTAATAGGCTGCAATGCTTCGCGTGTCTACCAGATGGCATAAATTCATGAATTGTAATGCAGTATATATATATATACTGTGCAGTATTGCAGCCAGCGGGAATAAAATGCTTCAATCCCTGCCTGGAAAATACCTCAATGCACTCGGGCAGAAAACAGTCACAAACCTCAATACACCCGGGTATACCCGAATTCGTGGGACTAGCCGAGCTCGAATAAAGTGTGTCGCCAGTGTAACTTGTTAAATCCATCCATCACCAATTTGGCAAAGACCTCCACCTGAGGACACACTTGCCAAGGTGGGCAAAAAATTGACCTTAGTCTCAACTTTGATAATATCTTGCTCTGATTAACCTGAACCACAACTTGTTCACAATGAAAAGCATTAAGATCTTCTAAGGCGATTATTTCTTGTTTGTTCCATTCTATCTGCTGGGATTGGTCCCTTTCTGGGTCATTAGTTTTGATGAAATGTTTATGTAGTAACAGCTTCCTACAAAATAAATGAAGGTCTTTGCTCCATTCAAACCGAGCCATACACTTTGTTGGAGAAAAAGTAAGACCTCGTTGGAGAACATTCAGCTGATCTTGGGTAAGAGTTATTTCTGACAAATTAATGACATTAAGGACATTTACAGGCTCTGAGGTTGCAGACATTATATCAGATGAAACAGTTACTTTCTTTTCCTTAATTGCCTTTGTACCCCTCCGTGTCCGCCTTTTAGGGATGTAGTTTTTACCCCTTTGTCTAAAAAAGGTTTCTCACCCTGTGGACGTGCTTCAGAACTCCCTTATAATATCAGATGATTCTATGTCTGAAACAGTTATTTCCGAAGAAGTAGAAATACCATTCTAACGTTTTTGAGACTTATTTCTATTGGGTCTTTTGCCCTTTTGCCACTTATAAACCTTGTCAGCTTTATAATCCTCCTTATCACGATCAAATTTCTTTTTTTTTAAAGGCTATTAGTTCTTTTTCAAATTTCTCCAAATCGAGCTCTGTTTTTGTGAACGATTGCGTTTCCAATTCAGAAAGTTCTACCTTAATAGCTTCGATTTGATTGGTCACTTCTAATACAACTGCTTTATCATGTTCAATTAATATTTGTATTAGTTGAAATGAACATGCTGATAAAGCTCCTTCCCATCTTATTTTAAAAGTGCTGTCTGTAAATTCAAAGGAGGGGAAGGTTTGGAGACGAAGACCCCTTGGAATACATGTATATTCTTTATACTTTTCAAGTGCTGTCTTCGTCCACCAAACCCGCAACCTCCTTTGTGATAGATGTTTAAAATTTCTAAGTCTATCGACACTCTCACTATTTTGTAATGTAGCAGGGTGTACATTTTCTGAAGGTTCAATATTAAAAGCTGCATTGGCATTAGCTATCCTTTGTTCCTCATTGGCGAAAAAATCCATTAAAACAAGGTGTCAAAAAGACGAATGAGCCGAGGTTATGAAATCTGCAAAGCAGATAATATAGTATGTAAATTTATTCTCTACTTCATCATATGTAGGAATCTTCTCCGTACTCGGACAGATTTAATCACCCCCCGGGAGGCCTTTTTCCCACTCTTAGGGCGCTGGACAGGAAAAGACGAGCAGCTCGGAGGAGAAGTAATTGAGTCGGACACCAGTGAGCATTGTCAATAACCTCTCCTGTTTATTAAATGGTTACAGTCAGGTTTTATAGGCGAGCGAGCGAAAGTGTATACGTGCAAAGCTTACTTCCCTTATTCTATGCTTATCTTCAAGTGGCAGATGGAAAGTTACTGTTGAGAAACTCATGGTTTTGCCCAGTCTCGGTCTGAGGCACAGGGGCACAGATCGTAATTCTTGCTTGAAGTGCTGAGACCGTACATAAATTTCAGCTATGCCTCCTTTGTTAAAACTTCCTGTTTCTTCATACTGAAACTACTGTATGTCTGAACATATGGTTCAGAAGTTCAGTCAACATTAAGTGGGTAAAAGGTCAGTTAACATCAGACTAAAAGCATAATGGCAGTGTTAGTATAAAAATGGTTATTTAGCAGACAAAATATTGTCTCCCCTTGATACACACATTATCAGTCCCTCCTTTTGTCATAAAATGACAATCCCTAGGATACAGGGGTCTCGTACTGAATTTGAACATTATCATAATCCACTAAAGGTATCGGGACAGTGGTGGTTGTAGTTCTAGAGTTATATGTTACAGTTGTGGGACCGGGAATAGGGGCATTAATGTTCATTGAAGCATACGTGTGACTAGCTGACTTAACAGAAGGCATAATCATTTTACATAAAGATGAACACATTAATTTGCAGCATGAAATAATAACAACTAATACTACAAACATGCAAACGATAAATATCAGTCCCATAACAATTCTCTTTCCCTCATTTTGTCATGGGTCCATAACCTAACAACTACTATATTGTTTTTGATATTGTTGATATACTTTGTCGTACTGAACTAGTGGTGCAGTTTTTGGGGGTCAGAAGAAAATAAAAAAATATATATATGGCCACAGGAGTTCTTGTTTGTAGAGAGATATATATCGGTGTGGCTGGAATAATATTTTTTCTGTTTACCAGGTTGACAATTACTACAAAACCCCTTACCAATTTCTAAATTACTATTCACACTGCTCTTCTATAACTACTAGCACATTAAGGTGGCTAAAATTTCTGAAAATTGGTGGGGGCTAATTTCTACCGGGAACGATTGCACAAATATCCATCTTGCACGCATCTTTCATACTGCATTTATTCAGAATGGCAAAACAGCAAAATGGCTGCTATGGTCAAAAATGGCTGACTTATGATCCTTTCCTTGTGGCTGACACACGCCTTTGGGTGACCTCCCACTTTCCTCATAGCCTCATATCCAATCTTCTTAGTCCCCTCTTATTCTTTAGAGACAGTCTATTTAAAGAACAGTTAACCATTGCATAGTCCTGCTGGACCAGGAGATTGTCCAATTGTGCCTTGTCATTCCTTTTCGGGCATTATATCGGCCCAGTTGATTTCTTCTCGGTCTTCTGGGGGACTGCCGACATCACCGAAAAGAGGCATAGCGTCGGTGGGGGTGCAACGCACTTCTGGATCAAAGTTTACTGCATATGACACATAAATAGAGAGTGATAAGTAGTACAGACACACATACAAAAGCATCCAATAGCTTCACTTCCAGAGAACTAATCCAACCACCAAGTCCCAACAAATCCCATCAGTCATCTCTACCTTTAAACACTGGAACTACTTTTCCCAAATACCATGACCTGTTCTAGTTGCAGGGTAATATTTTATCTGTCCTTCTATCACAGAGTCAATAACTTCCCTAGGGAAAACTCGTATTTCTACACCCTTCGTAACCAATTTCTTATAGATGGTTCTACAAATGTCTTATATCATATTGTCCTTTTCTCAAGGGGTTAAATATAACACTCATTTTCCTGGGGTGCAACCTATTGAATATAGATAGTACATTGGGTTACATTATACATAAAATATGGGCTTTGTTTACCAGGATTCCATTGTGTGACAAAAAGTGTGCATATATGCTATACACAAATCAATAAAAACAAAATAACAATTACTAAACAGAATATACCTGTTCCTACCCTATCGTCTTGTGTGCACACTATTTACACAAACCTGATAGACTATACATTTATAATTAAAATAACAAAACCTGTAAAGAAAAAAAGATTATTAAAAAGTTCAAAGTTCATGTGTTAAGGCCCGGAATTTTGGCTGTGTCTCTAGGCTTTTCCACCTTGGCTATGGTGTAGATTGAAGCAACTGTGGGTGGTGCTGGGATAAGTTTCATATGCGTAACTTGGATCCAAAAAGAGACCTCTGCCACTTTATTTGCTGTAATGGTGATGAGTAGTAATTTTAATAGTAGTTGTAGCGCCTTTTCATCTGGGATGAAGAACGTTCTTGCGTAGGAAATGCTTGACCATTAACCCGTCTCTCGTAGGTGCACTTTCAACTTTGACATGTGCCTAGAGAGACTCAAAAATATATTAGTTGCATACAATACTTACTAATTATTTTACTAAACAGTCACTGTGGTCTTGACTTTGCTACAATCTAAATTCATTAAAATTGGTGCCTCAGCTATTGACAAACCAAAAGAAAAAAATGGCTAAAATAATTCTGTATAGAACTCCAAACTAATTACTTGTAATATAATTTCTTTGAAAAGTGCTGAGCACACTGCCAACTTTAAAGGCACTCAGCATTATTCTTAAAAAAAATAATAATAATTTCAGATTTCGTTCATCCCGGGCACTAAGCCATCTAACTTCTGGGCATAGACAGCCATATGATAAAAAGCAATAACACCCCTCCTTTGTTCACATCATTTTTTTATATGTGAACAATATTACAGAAAGGATAACAGCATTCAAAACATAACTAACTATTGTTGCTCGATCTGTAGAAAAACTAACCTGAAACATTTGGGTATAAAATTTGCATTAAAAACCCTCAAAACACTACTGAATATAAATATAATCGGCTATTGTCTGACAGAAACATCCTGTAATATAAGAAATTATAGACACAGATTTAAAAACTTTTTTTTTTTTTTCCGAATTGGAACAAGCTTGAAATAACTTTCTGGGCATCCTGCCAAAACCTTGGAACAAAACAGATAAGAAAAAAATTACATTACATTGTTAATTACATTGCAATATAATTTGGGACATCTTAAAAATGCAGCTCCTCATACGGCCTGATTACAGAATAAAATATGACACATAAAAGAAACAAAAATAATACAACAAAAATTACCAAGACAAGGCAATGCAAAACTGTTTGATCCTGCCTGCAAACTATATTAATAAAAATGTCCCTTTCTTTTATTATCATATCCTAAACTACAGTTAAACCTAATTTGTAGCTACAGAGCTTCGGTTAACTTTCGTGTCTCAAATGTATCTCCGCACATTTTTTTTCAACTGGAGAAGGGGGGCTGTCTGGGCTGCTATTCTGATTCTCTCTCTCTCTCCCTCTCTCTCTTGAAATGGAAATAGAGAAGTTGGAAAAGGATGTCTTTCTGGTTTTAAGAAATCATCGTCTGGCCAGAACGAATAAATCCTCAAAATATACCAGTGACCGGGCTGAATTATAATTTTTTTTTCTTTTTCTCACATTTGTCCATTCTTTGTCCTTCTCTCAATAACCAGTCAAACTCTCCCTTTCCCATTATTGATTAGTTTGTGTTATAGTGGGGGTGTACACCTTTAAAAATTAAACTTCAACATGAGCAGTTCATTATATTCTTTCATAGAAACACTTGCAAGTTCCTAGATAATAATTTTGTATATATACAATAAACCTACATTCAAATTATTCAATGCACATAAAACTTTCACATAGTTAGGATTCACTCAGATTATACAAACACACAGGGATTACTCGATCAATCAACCTTTTTATCATATTTATAAAAACATTCTGGGGAAAAACTAATTTTCCTACCTTGAATTTACACACAAAACATATTTTCCACAGAGATTTACAATACTTGAGATTCTCAATACCGGCGGGAAAGACCCGTCTGAATTTAGACAAAAATATTCTACTAAAAAAAAATTCTCTGGTTCTCTTCTTAGGGGCTGGTTTGCAATTACTGGCAAAATATCCTGTCTCTTTACAATTATAACACTTCTTGTCCTTTCTTTTCCTTTGCTTTCTTAGCTTCCCTGCTATTTTTTTTCTTTTTTTTCCTCATTCTCTACCACAGTAGCAATGTTTGACAATCTTTTATGTTTCCAACCAATACACTTCTTCTACTCTCGTCCCAATTTCTGCATGTAAACAAAGCAGGTCAAACTTGCGGCCTGCGGGCCGCATGCGGCCCACAATGAACATATTTGCGGCCCAGCTCGCCAATATTTAACTCGTGCTGCGCGCGCTTTCTCCAAAGGAAAAAAAAAAAAACCTCCCCCCTTTCCCGATTGGCACGCTGCTAGAATTTTTTTTGGCTGTGTGAGTGTGTGTCTGTGTGTGTCTGTGTATCTGAGTGTGTGTGTCTGTGTGTCTGAGTGTGTGTGTGTGTGTGTGTGTCTGTCTGTCTGTGAGTGTGTGTCTGTGTGAGTGTGTGTATCTGAGTGTTTGTGTGTGTGTATATCTGAGTGTGTGTGTGTATCTGTGTGTTTGTATCTGAGTGTGTGTGTGTGTGTGTGTCTCTCACCGCTCCCTGACACGCTACCCTCCACTGCATACTCCCCTGGACACTACATCTACTCCCTCTCCTACTACATCTCTACTCCCTCGCTTGACACTATCCATCTCCTGACATAACTCTCTAACAATCTCCCCTCTCCTTGACATCTCACCTCCCTCTCCTGACACTCTCCCTCTCCTGACTTCCATCCCTCCCTGAACACGTCTCCCTGCTCTACCTCTGAACTCTCCTACTCCCTGACAACTTCCACATCCCCTGACACCACACCTCCCACTCTCCCCTGACCTCCTCAACTCTTCTCCCTGACACTCTCACACTCTCCCTGACACTCTCACTATCCTGACACTCTCCTCTCCCTCCTCCTTGACAACTCTCACTATCGCCTCTCCTGACACTCTCACTCTCCCTCTCCTTGACACTCTCACGCTCCTGACACTCTCACTCTCCTCCATCTCCCTTACACTCCTCACTCTTCCCGACCTCCTCACTCTCCTCTCCTCTACACTCCACATCTCTCCCGTGACACTCTCACTCTCCGCTCTCCTTGACACTTCTCACTCTCAACTCTCACTCTCCTCTCCTGACAACTCTCTAACACTCTCTCTCCTAACACTCTTTCTTCTCCTGGACTCTGCACTCTGACCTTCCTCTGACTCTCCCTCTCCCTGACACACTCTCTCCCCCTGTACACTCTCGACACTCCTCCTCCCTGCACTCTTCTCTCTCTCCCTGACACTCTCTATCCTCTCCCTGACATCTCCTCTCCCTCTCCCTGACACTTTCTCTCCCTCCTCACTCTATGACACTCTCTCTCCCTCTCCCTTCACCTTCCCTCTCCCTACACTCTCCTCGCCCTGACCGCTCTCGCCTCTCCTGACACTCTCCTCTCCTCCCTGACACTCTCTCGCCCTCTCTCCCTGACACTTCCTTCCCTGCACTCTCTCCATCACTCGCCTCTCCCCTGACCACTCTCTCACTCTCCCTGACACTCCCCTCCCTGACACTCTCCCTCTCCCTGACACTCTCCCCTCTCCCTGACACTCTCACTCTCCCTGACACTCTCCCACTCTCCCTGACAACTCTCGAACGTCTCTCCCTGACACTCTCACGCTCTCCTGACACTCTCACCTCCTTGACAAAACTCCCCTCTCCCTTCCTTGACACTCTCACCTCTCCCTTGACATCTCCTCTCCTGACACTCTCACTCTCCTCTCCCTCGACCTTCTCACTCTCACTCTCCCTCGACACCATCTCACTCTCCCTCTCCCTCTGACACTCTCACTCCTCTCTCTTGACACTCTCACTCTCCCTCTCCTTGACCTCAATCACGTCTCTCCCTCCTCCTTGACCTCTCACCTCCTTACACATCTCTCAACACTCTCCTCTCAACCTCTCCTCGTCTTGACACTCTCACTCTCCTCTGACACTCTCCCTCTCCCTGCCCTCCTCCTCTCGCCTGAACACTCCCCTCTCCCTGACACTCTCCTCTCCTCTGACACTCTCACTCTCTCCTGACACTCTCACTCTTCCTGACACTCTCCCACTCTCCCTCCCTTGACACTCTCACTCTCCTCTGACACTCTCAATCTCCCTGACCCTGTCGTGTGACACTCTCATTCGCTCCCTCTCCATTGACACTCTCCTCTCACTTCTCACCTCTCCTTGACACCTCACTCTCCCTTACTCCTTGAACAACTCTCACTCTCCCTTCTCATGACACTCTCACTCTCCCTCTCCTTGACACTGGCACACTCATCACTCCTCGCCATCAATTCAACTGACACTCTCACTCTCCCTACACGCTCACTCACGCTCCCTCCACTTACACTCTAACTCTCCCTACACTCTCCCTCAGCCTGAACTCTCCCTCTCCGGCGACACTCTCCCCTCTCCTGCACTTCCATCTCCCTGACACTCTCACTCTCCCGACACTCTCATCTCCTTTAACACTCTCACTCTCCTGACACTCCACTCTCCCTCCTTGACACTCTCACCTCTCCTCTCTAACACTCTAACTCTATTCCTCCCTCCTTGACACTCTCACTCTCCCTCTCCTTGACACTCTCATCTCTCTCCTCTCCTTGACACTTCACTCTCCCTCTCCTTACCTCTCACTCTCCTTGACACTCTCTCTAGACATCTCTCTCTCTCTCTAGAACCTCTCCTCTCTAGACACTCTCTGCATCTCTCTCAGACACTCTCTCTCTCTCTCTCTCTCTCTAGACACTCCTCTCTCTCTCAGACCATCTCTCTCTCTCTCAGACAACTGTCCTCTCTCATCTCGCAGACACTTTCTCTCTCTCTGACTCGCTCTCTCTCTGACTCTCCTCTCTCTCTCAGACCTCTCTCTCCAGCACTCTTCTCTCAGACACTGCTCTCTCATCAGAACTCTCTCTCTCCAGACACTCTCTCTCTCAGACACTCTCTCTCTCAACACTCCTCTCTCTCTGACACCACGCAGACCTCTCTCTCTCAGACACTTCTCTCTCTTCAGACACTCTCTCTAACTCTCTCACCTCTCAGACACCTCTCTCTCTCAGAGCACTCTCTCTCCAGACACTCTCTCTCAGCACATCACACTCTGCCTCTCTCAGAACTCCTCTCTCTCCACTCCTCCCTCTCATCACTTACTCTCTATCAGACACTCTCTCTCTCTCTCAATACATTCATCTCTCTCAGACAACTCACTCTCTTTCCCAGACACTCACACTCTCTCAGACACTCACACTCTCTCTCAGACACTCACACTCTCTCAGACACACACTCTCTCTCAGACACTCACACTCTCTCTCTCAGACACTTACACTCTCTCTCAGACACTCACTCTCTCTCTCAGACACTCACTCTCTCTCTCAGATCTCTCTCTCTCTCAGACATCTCTCTCAGAACACTCTCTTTCTCAAACTCTTTCTCTCAAAGTCTCTCTCTCTCTCTCACAAACACACACTCACACACACACACAGACTCAGACACACACACACTCAGACACAACACCAGAGACCAGCACTCAGAACACCCACACCATACTACACACACCACACACACACACTCACACAGACACACACTCCACCACACACACCACACATCGACAACACAACACTCGGACACACACACTCAAACTATCACTCAGATACACACTCACACAGACACTTCTCAGACACTCACTCTCTCTCTCAGTACACTCACACTCTCTCAGACACCTCATCGACACCACTCTCTCTCCCAGCAACAACTTCTCTCTCTCTCTCTCAACTCAACGTCTCCTCTCTTCCACACACACCAGACCGCAAACGACACACACACACACACTCAGATACAAACAACAGATACACACACACACTCAGATCTACACACACACACACACACGCGATACACACACTCCAGCACACAACCACACTCACCAACAGACAGACACACACACACACACACACACACACACACCAGACACACAGACAGCAACACACTCAGATATACACACACACAGACACACACTCACACAGACAGACAGACACACACTCACACACACAGACACACAGACAGACACAACACACACACACACACACCACACGCCCACAACCATACACACACACACAACCACCACACACCACACACACAACCACACACAACACCACACACAACACATCACCACACCACACAACACCCACAACACACCTACACACACCACCATACACCACACACCAAATACACCAACATATACACACACCAAACACTCAGATATCACACACACCAGACTACACACACTCAACAGCAGAGCACACCACCACACACACACAGCAACACACTCAGACACACAGACACAACACACTCAGTACACAGACACACACAGACCACACACTCACACAGCCAAAAAAAATGTCTAGCAGCGTGCCAATCGGGAAAGGGGGAGGTTTTTTTTTTTTCCTTTGGAGAAGTCGCGCGCAGCACGAGTTAAATATGGCGAGCTGGCGCAACAATATGTTCATTGTGGCCGCACATGCGGCCGCAGGCCGCAAGTTTGACCTGTGTGTTTACATGCAGAAATTGGGACGAGAGTAGAGAAGAGTGTATTTGGTTGGAAACATAAAAAGATTGTCAAACATTGCTACTGTGTAGAGAATGAGGAAAAAAGAAAAAAAATAGAGGGACGCTAAGAAAGCAAAGGAAAAGAAAGGACAAGAAGTGTTATAATTGTTAAAGAGACAGGATATTTTTGCCAGTAATGCAACACCACCTAAAAGAGAACCAGAGAATTTTTGTTTTAGTAGAATATTTTTGTCTAAATTCAGACGGGTCTTTCCCGCCGGTATTGAGAATCTCAAGTATTGTAAATCTCTGTGGAAAATATGTTTTGTGTGTAAATGTCAAGGTAGGAAAATTAGTTTTTCCCCAGAATGTTTTTTATAAATGATAAAAAGGTTATTGATCGAGTAATCCCTGTGTGTTTGTATAATCTGAGTGAACCTAACTAGGTGAAAGTTTTTATGTGCATTGATAATTTGAATGTAGGTTTATTGTATATATCACCAAATTATTATTAGGAAACTGCAAGTGTTTCTATGAAAGATATAATGAACTGCTCATGTTGAAGTTTAATTTTTAAAGGTGTACACCCCCACTATAACACAACTAATCAATAATGGGAAGGGAGAGTTGATGGTTATTGAGAGAAGCAAAGAATGGACAATGTGAGAAAAAGAAAAAAAAAATTATATTCAGACCCGTCACTGGTAATATTTGTGAGATTTATTCGTTCTGGCCAGACGATGATTTCTTAAAACCAGAAAGACAGCCTTTTCCAACTTCTCTATTTCCATTTCAAGAGAGAGAGGGAGAGAGAGAGAGAGAATCAGAATAGCAGCCAGACAGCCCCACCCTTCTCAGTTGATAAAAAAAATGTGCGGAGATACATTTGGACACGAAAGTTAACCGAAGCTGCTGTAGCTACAATTATGTTAACTGTAGTTTTGAGTATGATAATAAAAGAAAGGGACATTTTATTAATATAGTTTCAGGCAGGATCAAACCGTTTTTGCATTGCCTTGTCTTGGTAATTTTGTTGTATTATTTTTGTTTCTTTATTTGGCAATATTATATTCTGTAATCAGGGCCGTATGAGGAGCTGCATTTTTAAGATGTCCACAAATTATATTGCACATGTAATTAACAATGTAATGTAATTTTTGTTTCTGATTTGTTTGTTTCCCAAGGTTTTGGCAGGATGCCCAGAAATTATTTCAACGCTTGTTCCAATTCCAACAAGGAAAAAAAAAAAAAAGTTTTTAAATCTTGGTCTATAATTTCTTATATTACAGGATGTTTCTGTCAGACAATACCGATTATATTTATTTCAGTAGTGTTTGAGGGTTTTTAATGCAAATTTTATACCAAATGTTCAGGTATAGTTTTTCTACAGATCGAGCAAACAATAGTTAGTTATGTTTTGAATGCGGTTATCCTTTCTGTAATATGTTCACCATATAAAAAATGATGTGAACAAAGGAGGGGTGTTATTGCTTTTTTCATATGGCTGTCTATGCCCAGAAGTTAGATGGACTTAGTGCCCGGGATGAACGAAATCTGAAATTATTATTATTTTTTTTTTAAGAATAATGCTGAGGCCTTTAAAGTGGCAGTGTGCTCAGCACTTTCAAAGAAAATTATATTACAAGTAATTAGTTGGGAGTTCTATACAGAATTATTTTAGCCATTTTTTTTCTTTTGGTTTCGTCAATAGCTGAGGCACCAATTTTAATGAATTTAGATGTAGCAAAGTCAAGACCACAGTGACTGTTTAGTAAAATAATTAGTAAGTATTGTATGCAACTAATATATTTTTGAGTCTCTCTAGGCACATGTCAAAGTTGAAAGTGCACCTACGAGAGACGGTTAATGGTCAAGCATTTCCTACGCAAACGTTCTTCATACCAGATGAAAAGGCGCTACAACTACTATTAAATTACACTCAT